>KN726399.1:36390-50647 GCA_000816745.1 Ancylostoma duodenale
AAGCATGCGGTGCTGGTATTTCGGCTCAACAGAGACCCCAAACGTAAATGGTAAGCGCTCGTGTCTCTGCCCAATCGAGCGGCGCCGAGGTCCCGCCTCCGTCCGCGACCGTTTGGAGTTCCCTGTACTTGCTTCTTGCGATCTGAGCCCCGGAGGTGTACTGCGTCGGTCTAACCTCGATAACTGGAGCAATTCGGATAGCTTTTACATTTGACCCTTTCAAGATGCTTTGCTGATCATTGAGAGATATCTGAGCATTAAGCACAAATTCAGTCTATTTTCCGTGGTGGAGGGAAAAGAGCGGACAAATTAGCCCGTACGTGATGGTGGCAGAAAAAGCTGAGATTAGGCCAGCAATCTTTTCATAGGAGTAAAATAATGAAGATTCGCAGGAAATCATTGTCATCTACACGAAGCGCAGCTTCGTCGCGCTTCGCGTGGATGACGTTGATTTTCTGACGCTGCACAAGAGGGCACAATTCTGAGTCGAACGGTATAGGTTTCATGTGTGTTTGTCCGTTGGATCGTGAGATGTAAGCGATTACCAACAGACACACAAACAGGTGAGTTCTACTCTATAGTGATAATGACAAGCAGAAGCATATAGCAGTGAAATTCACGGAGGAGTTATTTCATATGTTAGTCGTGATCACCGTATCCGTAACCCAGTTTCTGCGGGTTACTGCTGGATTATTGTGGGGAATTGGAATAATCCCGATTTTGGCAAAATAAAAACGACAATGACAATAAAAATGATAATAAATAATAAACGACGGCGGCGTGGCGTTAGGCAGCAATTCTCTGCTGCCAGTCTAGGTAATGAGGAGGTGCGACCTAGCCCGCATGATACTGTAGCTGTCTACCCAAGCGAGGCTGCTTACGCGATGACGGCTAAACTCGTCCGAGAGTGCCGCAGCGGCGAATGGGTGACGCTACTCTCCTTTCACGAACCCAAAAACTTCGATTTTTTTCAGCTGAAACTTATCACAAGGGGTTATTTTAGGTGCGGAAGACGAACATTGTATTCATTTTGTACCGTAACCCCATCTTTGTAGGCTTAAGGTAGGTGTACCGTAGACACGCTACCTCACGAAATACTCTCAAATTTGCGTAGTGGGGTTGTTTTTGTAGCTGATCACGAATTTCAACATTATTTTGCAATCCGCTTCCGTTTTGCTTCCGAAATAGTTATTCTCTCAATTTTCACCCGTTTACCTGATGTATCCCATAAAAATGGGCTTACAATACAAAACGGATACGATATTTGTGATGAGCACGTGAAATAACCCACTATGCGAAGATGAAATGTAAAAGAAAAGTAAAAAGGAAGTAAGAACGCTGATATTAGTATTGTTAATGTTATGCGCTGGTAAAATCAGGAAAGAAAAAATCAAGTTTCAAATCTGTGATTGTTGTCCATTGTCAGTGGCAAGATATTTTTTTCCACAAACGGTGAGGGACGTAAACATTCCTTAATTCTACATTTTTTAAATCTTTATCAATCTAACAGCTACTGTTCCCAGTGTGTAGGTACTTGTAGATGACTTCAGTTAGACGGAAGTTGGCAAATTTCTCTTGTGGAACTATGCCAAACGTGATCACATGTCCTTAGGACGGCGAAATGTCCCTGGGTGTTGACAACAGCGCAGCTCACCACAGAAGTGATGACGTCGGCGCATCCTTTCTATTTCATACACTAAACAGATGAAAACAAATTAGGATTCAATTTAATATTTATGTGTTTGTGCTCATAAAAAGAAACATCAGACAGCGTGAAGCTTCAGGGGCTGGGATTCACGAAACGTTAACCACGCAAACCAGCGATGGTAGCGTGGTTGGCTATCTCTTGGACTACGCAGTGCTAGGATGCGTAGGATATGAACCTACATGAACCATAACGTAGGCTGAGTTAAGCAACAACAGATTTATAATGGGTGAGGAGGGATGATGTAAAATGATGCATGTGGTTCGTTTTTTTTTTCGGCTGCGTATCCACACTTGTAAAGCTCCATTTCTCACATATGCTGCGCTTCAGCTCATTTTTATGCTTTGCAACAAAAGCTGATGAAACTGAATTGTCGCAAAATCCGAGCACAGGACGATAACACTTCGGAAAAATTTGGAGGAGGTTAACTCAGCAGCGAAAAACCCCTTCCGTTCTTTGACATCTACTTTGTTTCCTGCGGTTCTGACCCTATCCACATCGTTGCGGCTAAGTTGTAGCGACGCGGCGTTGTTTGGACGAGTATTCCGCCGCGCGGCACGCACACATTTGCGAACACGCCTCCGAATGCTTCGTGAGCACCGCATACGCAGCGCGAGTCGGCTGGTAGTTGGAGACAGGGCGCTGTAAATTGCAGGCTGGTATGAACTCGCTGCTGCCTAACGCCCGTCCGCCAATTGCGACCAGTGCCTGGAATGACATCTCTACGCAAATTTGAGAGGATTCTGTGAGATACCGTATCGATGATATACCTGTAGTAACCGTGCAAAAATCTTATTATAGTACTAGGTGGGTACGATTTCCATGTTAAACACTTCAAATAACCTTCTTAGGCAAAGTTCCAAAGAAAAATTGTTCTCAGGTTATTGGGGCCGTTGGAGTGAAGTAGTGGCTAGTTCTTGTAAAATGTTGTGAAAATGTAGTACTGAACTGCTGGTTTACAGTTTCTTCACCCCTCCCGCCCCCCCAACCCCTCCCCCGCCCCTCCTACCCCTCCCCCTCCCCTTAATGATATTAGTAGTTCGAAAACTTACTTGTCATGTCGAAAGAATGCATTCTACAGTGATCTTCGAAGGATTTTCATGATAACCAGAAAATTGTTGTTTGAACTTGGCGCGCAGCACATCGATGCGCACAATTCAAAAGCTGCTTCCAGTTGGAAGTTAGCTATTGAAACTACGAATTGAACATGGCTGCTTCAACGACTGTTTTGGTGGGTTCGATTATTTCATGCAGTGTACTCTCCATTTTATGAGCAGGAAAGGCTAGAAATGTTGAAACTGTCTCCGTGTCCAGCCAGAGACTCTCGAAGCTCCTGTATTCCCCTTCGGCAATGAAGCCCGGGTAGCCTCCGGAATGCGTATTTAGGTACATTCAGCCGCGATCCACTCGAAGTGAAGTTTGTAATTGAAGAAAGGAGAATCTACACGGATTCGATTAATCTCCATATCATTGTGAACTAAGTTCATTCACAGTGTCTTCTGAGCATACATAAACCATGTTGGTCAGTGAGATGGTGATTTTTCTTCCAATGGCTACCAATATTTAGTTACTTGGCACTCGTGCGTACCCTCTCCCCACCCTCTGTAACTTGTTTTGGTGTTCTGCGTTTTGTTCTTCGAGCTATTCTGGTCTCATAGTTTTCCATAATAGTATGAGAGCCTGAAATTGCAAAAAAGAAAAATACACGGATGCAAATGTATTATTATGTAGTACGATTCCCTTGACGATTTCACGAAGAAATGTCGTTTTCAGCCACCCGATCTTTACGCTTTGAACGATGGTGATTCTTCTGCTGTTCTCGTGCCAAAATGGTCTAAACTATGGGAGAGGAAACTAAACGGTTTGTTGCTTTCCAACTTTTTGCTGTGTAGTGTGTTTATCTTTTGAAACTAGCTTCGGGTTAAATTTCATTGCTGAGATTCGAAGGCAGCACTCACACAAATTTTCGCCTCTGACGTGAGTTGTTTACATTGTAAAAGACCACTAAACAATCATTACAATTATTTGAAAACCAATAATCGCCATCTACTTGCGAAGATATTGCCTTGGACGCCGATGTCACTGTGGACGTTTTGGTGTCCGCTCGTGCAAACTCATCCACAGACTCGGGCACTTGTGCAAAAGCGCGACTGACATTTGCGTGGTGGGACCCACCGACGTAAAGGGGGGCGCCGTCAAGCGCACTCGTGCGTTTGGTGCTGCTTCAGCAGCTGCTTCAGCATCCGATTTGGGTTCCATGTCCCTTGAAATCCCGGAGCACGGCAAATTCCCAAAGCGACGATTTTCGTGGGTGCTGCATTCAGTGTTGATAATAGGACCTTTGTATTTCAGCGAAGAATTTTGCAGTGTATTTTATAGGTGGAATAGTTATGAGAACGGGTCCGTAAGTTTGCTGAGAAAAATCGTAGGTGGGTAAGTGACGGTCATTTGGCGCGGCGTCGACAGACGTGGGGCAGAGGGGGGGGGGTGGTGATTGCATATACTGTATGTATACTGGCACATTGCATGTCACGCGCACTAATGCGGAAATTTTTCATGGAATGAAAGTCTAAAGTTGGAATTCATTTTTTTAATAACCACGTTGTTTTGAAAATCCACACTTCCCTTGACGATAAAAAAGTGGTTCGCGGAGCTGCAATTTCTCTCTTTTGTTTTTAAATTTTAACATCAATAATTTCGGAAAACTGCCGGAGACTTCCATAAACACGGTTCATTTACGAGATACGAGTAGAAGTACTACTTGAAATGTTAAGAATTTTTACCTGAAACGAAAGTCTGGATGGGAATTTGCTCGGGAAAAATTGAATTTCTTAATATTTTTTTAAAATTTGAACGCCTCTTTTCAGGAGAAGCCAGAATGCTATCTCAAAAGCGTCATCCTTTTACGAGTAAGCACGACTTGTTAACTTAAAGGAGAAAGAAACATGTTTCATAGATCCAGTAAAAGGAATTAAACGTTTGATTTGGGGAGCACGTGGATGTGGACAAATAGGTTCTACGGCGCGCCCCGTCACAGGCGCAATGTTGAAGCTTTCTCAGATGCTGGGTTATACGCTTCTAGGAATTGCAGGATTATTTGCCCTTTCATTTATTACGCAACATCCCCAAATTGTTGCTGGATCAAAGTCGGATCTTTTTCCTCAAAGTTCGTCGATTTTTAAATTTGGAAGGCGTTTCTCAATATAGGCATCCTTTTTCGGGTGCGAGTTTGCCAGCGTACTCATCTCGCTATTTTGAGTGGACTAGTAGCTGCATATTCGCTGTGAAGCCGACAGGTGAGAATGCTGGCATTCACAAAAAGAGTAGGCTAATAGAAGAGACGCAGAGGAGGGCAGAGGGAATTCTCGTTATAGCATTCCCACCTGTCAGCATTCCGGGCTTGCCAGCCTGCTCAAGTGTACCCCACAACGCAACTGATTGCGCTTGCAACCTCGCATTCAGAAAAGGATTCCTATGAAAGCTGAAGAACGTGTTTCAAAGTTGAACATCGTTGAACTCTTGGAGGAAAATTCGGCCTCGTTCCGAGAGCAATTTGGCCACGTTGCAAACCATTCGAAAGGCGAATGTTCCTTTAATTCCTAACCATCTCGCTTTTGGAAGAGCTTCACTAGTGCGCCCGTAAGCAGCGCGGACTCCCGTCTCTGAATTTCACAAATTAAGCGCTTATTTCTGAGCTTCCTGCTGAAAATATGCAACTTTTTTTTCATTTAAGTTAGCACATCACAGTAACACACGAGTAGATCGTGATTTTGAGTGGACTAGTACCTGGGAGCGAGCTGCTCCCAGGTGCTTCCTCTTCTTCTTTAGCGTTTGTCCCGTTCGTTGGCGGGGTCCGCTTTTCTGATCTTCTGACGCCATTTAGCTCTATCGTGCGCCTGGTCTGGGTGGACGCCCACATGCTTCAGATCCACATGTAGTGTGTCCAGCCACCGTTGCTTTGGCCGTCCCTTTGGTCTTTTTCCTGGTACCTCAAGATCAAGGCCTACTTTGCAGACGGTGTCTTTGTTGGCGCGCAGTACATGGACGTACCACCTGAGGCGGGTTTCGCGGAGCTTGTCAGCTATGGTGGCGATGCCGAACCGCTCTCGGATCTTTTCACTGCGTATGCGGTCCACACGCGTGATACCAGCCATCCATCGTAACATCTTCATCTCCATCACACCCAGGCGGCGTTCCACTTCCTTGGTGGCAGGCCAGCATTCTGCACCATACACTGCGACGGGTCTAACGACAGCCTGATACACCTTCGACTTGAGGCGATCCGGGATCTTCTTGTCGCACAGCACTCCAGTCATCGAGCGCCACTTCAACCATGTAGCGTTAATGCGGCTGACGACTTCATGGGCTAAGTTGCCATCAGCTGAGAGTGTTGAGCCGAGATACTTGAAGCAGTCGGTTCTCGGAAGGTCACTGCCATCAACCTGAATGGTGGCGGGCTCATTCATATTGGTCGTCATATACTCAGTCGTCTTGACGTTGAGCCGGAGACCGAACCGCGCTAGACGTTCGCTCCAGGCCTGTGTCTGTCGTTCAAGGTCCTCCTTTTGTTCAGACGCGAGCATGACGTCATCTGCATACAGCAGAGTCCATGGCATCGGTCTCTGGAGGTCTCTCGTAACAGCGTCCATGACGACGATGAAGAGAAGCGGTGAGAGGGCTGATCCTTGATGCACACGTACGGAGATGGGAAATTCTGCTGACGTGCTCGCGGCTGCCTGCACTCGACTCTTTGGGTCCGCGTAGAGAATCCTGACCCACTCGATGAGCTCCTCAGGAACGCCGTGCCAGCGCAACGCGTACCAGATGACTTCATGTGGCACGCGATCGAAGGCTTTCTCCAGATCGAGGAATGCTAGATGCAGTGGCTTCTGTTTCTCTCGATGTTTTTCGATCATCAGTCGAGCCGCATGGATTGCATCGGTAGTTCCGCAGTTGGCTACGAAACCACACTGGTTCGTGGTAACTCGGATGATCTCGCGTATTCGGCGGTCGTTAATGCGTTCGAATATCTTCATGCTATGAGACAGTAGAAGTATTGGCCGATAGTTTGAGCAATCCGCAGGGTTGCCTTTCCTCTTCCAGATCGGGATTGTGGTACTCCTCTGCCAATCCACAGGGGTCTTCCTCTCTACGATGACCTGGTTGAAGAACGAGGTCAGCCATTCAGCTGAGTTCCAGTGTCTCGACTTCCATAGTTCCGCCGCTACATCATCAGGACCCGTCGCTTTTCCTGGCTTCATTCGCTTTAGCGCAGCCATGGTTTCATCCACGGTGATCGGCTGATAGGGCCGTAAGTCGGCGGTAATTGTGGAATGGGTGGATGGCTGAATTCTTCTGTTGAGATCTTCTCGAAGTAGTCACACCACCTCTTTGTTGCCTTCTTGCGGTCTGTTATGAGATGACCGTGTTCGTCGTTAACTCCGTAGAACTTTTCGACGTCTTCGGCCTGCCGCTGGCGAGACCTTGTCAGTCGGTAGATGAGGCGTTCCCCGCCATCTTTCTCATCTAGCTTCTTGCTAACATTGTCGTAGTGCTCAGCCTTCGTGGCAGCCACAGCCTTCTTTGCTGCTTTTTTTCGCCTCTAGATATTTCTGCCAGTTGTCATCCGTCTAATTACTGAGGAATACGTGGTAGAGACGTTTCTTTTCGCGCACCTTCACTTTCACTTCATCCGTCCATAGCCACGGCCGTCTGTCAATTCCCCTTCGACCTGGTTTAGTCGTGCCAAGCTCTGAACCTGCCACTTCTACAATGGCTCGGGTTGCGTTCTTCTAGGTCTCGTCGACGGTCGTGACTGGTGGCAACTTGATGGCAGAAGTTACTGTGGCTTCTTTCTCTATTAACCGCCACCACTTGATTCGTGCCGATCCGCACCATTCGTCACGCATCCTTCTTGGCGGCATGATTTTCATGGTGCAGATAAGCGGGCGATGTTGCGTGGCCACGGTCTCGTAAGGTACAACCTTCGCATCGGTAACTAGCTTTTGATCGCGATGTCGTACGAGAACGAAGTCGATCTGGGTCTTCACGTTGTCACTGTAGAAGGAGATGAGGTGCGAAGGACGCTTTCGGAACTTTGTATTCATTATGACCAGGTTGTGAGAGTCAGCATATTCCAGGATGTGCTCACCATCTTCATTCCGTGTCCTGTAGCCAAAGCCTCCATGGCATCTGTAACCGTCCTTTGTCACTCCTACGTGGTCATTTAGATCTCCTGCGACGACGATTGTGTCTTCCTGTGGTACTTGCGCGGTCTTCTCGTCAAGCAACATCCAGAATTCATCTTTGACCCGGTCACAACAGCCTGTGGTGCGTACGCAAAGAAGAAGTGAAGGCGTTGATTTGCGGTGATGATGACGACCTTCATGAGGCGGTCATCGAAACGCTGCACCTCGACTATCGAGTCACGGAAGCGTTGAGAGACGACTATGCCCACGCCGTTCTTGGTCTTCGGTCTGCCGTTGTAGACTACTTTGAAGCCGTGACCTATCTCTTTTGACTTGGTACCAGACCATCTCGTTTCTTCCACAGCGCACAAGTCAATTCGGCGGTGCTCGAGTGCTGCTGCCAGTTCACATGAGCGGCCTGTCAACGTGCCGACGTTCAAAGTCGCTATGCGTGTCGTGGCTACGTTGTGATCCTTAACGATTCGCATTCTTGCCCCCCGATGCCACCGTTCGCGGAACATCGAGGACCCTCGCATATTTTTCACACTAACCGGGCTCGAAAGCGCGTCGATTCCCGTGGACGCCGTAGCTTTTATCTTAGAACCATTTGTTGTCATTGATCATGGGGGTGTGACGTGGGGTCTTCCTGAGCCGGCCTGTCACGACGGCCTGTCGCTCGAATTCGGGAGGCGGCGGGATTCGAACCCGGGACCCCGTGGGGACGTGGTGCTCTAGAGCAGCGCCTTAGACCACTAGGCCATCTCGCCTCAAAAAATTTTGGAACGCTTCACGAATTTGCGTGTCATCCCAGGTGCTAGTCCACTCAAAATCACGATCTACTCGTGTGTTACTCGTGTGAAAATGACGCTTCTGAGGTGAGGTTCTGGAGAAATTTAAAAAAAAATTCAATGTAAATTTTCTCCAAGGCTTTGTTTACTTTGGGTGGCATCTCTTAATATTTTCATGTAGTACTCTCACTCTTCTATCGTAAGATAACTGCGCTCCTAGAAGTTCCCTCCAGTTTTCCTAAATTATTGGTGTTGACAATTTAAAAAAAAGAGAACATGAATGTCCAGGATGTTTCAAGTTAGGCTTGCCTTCACTGTGCCAACACGAAATATTTTCGAATAGTACTCCTCTGTTGTAGACAAGCTGCCGTACCCGGCTTCACTGTCCCGGCTATCTTGCACTGCTGAGTATAATTGCTAGTGCCGACAGATTTTTGAAAATGCCCATAATTTTGATGATCAGCGCATTGGCGAAGCTCAAGGGACACTCTTCCACCAGTCCGTAAGCGAAAAGCCAGCAAAGTTATTTCGCTGAGACTGAATTAATGTATTCGTGCACAATAGTTGTCATATTCATATTCAGCTTATTAATGAACCCCAGTAGACCCACCACCCCATGGGGTAGAATGCTGAAAAATCAGTAAAATCGATAAATCAATATTTCATGCAAAACTGTCATCATATTCTTTTTCGGCGTTTAGGGAAACCCCAGTAGACATGTCCTTGCCCGACCTACAACAAAAATAGTAAAAATCGATCAAATCAACAAATCGATATTTCGTGCAAAATGGTTGTCATATTCATATTCAGCATATTGGGGAACTCCAGTAGACATGTCTTCACTCCCATGGTGTAGGTTAGCGAAAAATCAATAGGATCGATGAATCAATATTTCTCGCAAAATGTTTATCATATTCGTGCTCATAGTAGTGGGAAACCACAGTAGGCACGTCCTCGCCTACCCTCAAGCGAAAGTTTAGAAAAATCTTTCCACGCAGAAAATGACGTTCCTTCCTGGGGAATTAACTGCGATGTGAATCGAAAGAGGCGATTATTCGAATCCCCACATCTTTCGCGGTTCTTGCATTTTTTTTCCTTCGCGAGGGAAGCTTCCTAGTCAGAACCAAGCAGTGATCGGAAAGTGATGAGACTCGGCTACGTGGAGGCAGGACTTCCCATCTTATTTCCTCAGTTTTTCTGTTAGGTATTTTTCCTTGCCTTTACATGGGCCTTGTCTTGAAAAATTTGTATTTGTCGTTGTTTGACAAGATAATGGGGTGAAGTGGCCGGCCCACGTGGCCCAATTATTGTAGACCGAGATCTGCCATAACCGCCTGAATGAAAACCAGCCCCTCCTATCACACCACTCCTTTCATATTTCGTCATGAAGACGTCTTCTTCAGTACGTGAGTAACCACGTTTGGAGACGGATGGCGTTGCTCTCTTTTGCTGCAACGCAGCCATTGTTTACACTTGTTTTCGTAATATGCCCCTCTCTTAAGCCCCAGTCAGTTTTGCCGCCGAGCGAGTTGCCCCCGGCCGGCAAGTGAGGGGCGGGGGGCAAGCTGTTGGCGCCAATCGATCAGCGAGTTTTGCTAGGCGGCAAAACTCTGAGTGGGGCTCTATTCGGTATTAAACTTGTTTCAACGAAATTAATATCCAGTGTACTACCTAGAAAAATTTCTTTAGTGGCGGCTTTCACCACAATTCCGTGACTCCAATTGACAGCCCTTCAAATTTTTAAAACCAAAATTAAATTTTGCCGATCGAATAATGTATCTATAGATGCGCAAGGTATTGCCCTTTAAGTTACTATAGACAGTTGAGCATATGTCTTCAATAACACTCTGATAGAGATGAAAAAGGGTGCGCGCATTCATAGTTTTACACCCTAATAGTTTCCAACCATTTTCCCCTTGACCGCATTCGCCACGTGAATATTCTTACTTGGTGGAAGCTAAAATGTCGCTATGTCGCTTTCATCAGAGGTTTAGCTGCCCATAAAACGATGACCAAGAAGACGTTCGCGAGGCAAACTACTAGGCTCTGACGAAGGCTACATCGCGACAACGTAGCCTGAGGCCCCATCCAGAATTTTGCCGCCGAGTGAGTCGCTGAGGCAAAACTTGCCAAAGGGTTCACTCGTAAAGTTCCGCTGCGGCGAGTTCGCGCTGCGTAGCAGCCCGATATGTCAAGACGTGGGCGACTCGCTCGCTCACCGGCAATGCTTTGAGTGGGGCCTCAGACGAATCTAAAAAAAAATTATATTGCAATCTTGGCCAAGGCAGCTAGAAGAAAACTTTGTTGGGAATCATACTACCAATATTCAAAGAGAGTCGATTTCACTGATATTTTCTACTCCGATAGGCCACAAGATAGTAGGAGAGCCGTAAACAGCCGATCCCGTAAACAAATAAAATTATGGCACGGCTCAGTCAAACGTAATGCGCCATGATCAGCCCTACAATTATTTTTTTAACTGATTACGCTGACGTATTGCCCTACAGGACATGCATTGCTCAGGGTCAAGTCGGAACAACGCTGCTAGGGACTTCCCTACTACAGGAATTAAAGGAATGAAATCATTTCGAATTCCACGCGTCCATGAGGATGAAACAGGCGGTAGCCACCTTCATGGGTACTCTAGTGGGCGGACGCACCCGCTCCCGAGAATAGGTCGCTGGGTTTTTGAAATCAATACATAAATAAAAATCTTGCATGAGCTTGTTTAATTGTTTTCGTTACTTTTTTTGAACATTTTTCATCTTTTAATAATTATTATTTTCTTATTTTTATTTCCCGTCCGGGTCCCCAAAGTGGCGGAGACCGCACTTTTTTCCACGCCGCTACCCCTCCCACACACGTTCCTTCCGCCACTGGTACTACCTAGTGTAATGACATCCTTACATCTAGTGAAAAACAGCCTTTGCACTGGTTTCGAATATTCAGAGTACAACTACCGTCGTTCCGAGATGTCCTCACATAGTCAACCCACTCGTGATCGTGGAGAATCTCACTTTAGCCCTGGTACTCCTCTTCTAATGGATGTTGATGAAGAAAGCCCTTCTGGCGATGTGGGTGCTCTAGTATCCTACTGTTCTATTGCTTTTTGCTAAGGAAACTTCATTTCAGAATGGATTCGAACATCAAGCGAGCACAGCATCTGCCATTAAACCACCGTCCATCATATGTTGCTTGTTCGTACTTTTCAAATGGGAGATCATCACAGCAATGCTCACAAAGGCGGCTTCAGATCTCTTGCAGTTTTGCAATCCTCTGCTTTTAAGGTCCTTCAAATTCACGAACTTGCCTGAATATGAAACCTTTCATTTTTTTTCTCCGCAAATATTTAGTCGTAGTGAGCGTCGATGGAACTGACGAATCGCAGGACTTGAGAATGTACAGCACCGAGACTGCGCCTCGCATTAGAGTCACTATCTTGTGCTGTTGTAATGAGTAGTCAAAGCGATGTTTCATAGTTTTTATCGTATTTAGTGGTTTTATACTACCACGAAAGCGAGCGATTCATTCGCGGTGTGGTCGCGCTGCTGTACACGCTCAAGTCGGCAAGTTCATCAGCTTCATTGACTTCCACTGAATTTTCATTGTTAAGGTCCTTGATTCGATTCACGGAGGATCCCCACAGACCGTTATGGGAAGGAATTCTTCTTGCTGTCACTATGTTCATCACATCTGAGTTGTCATCTTTAATGCAGTCGCATTACTTTTATCTGATGTACAGGGTGGGAACAAGAGTGCAGACGTGTCTGACCGCTGCTGTGTACAGAAAGGTGAGAGCGTGGTGACAATGTCTTGAAGGCAGCACTCACGGAAACTTCTCATTTCCGAAGTAAGTCGTCTACCATGTAATAGGTTGTTAGAGAATCGCAGCTGTAATTAGAAAACAAGGGTTTGTACATACCTGCGGAGACATTGCTGCTGTGGACATGGATGTTAACCTGGGTTTTGCCAGCTAATGCAGGTTCGGGTACATGCACAAGTGCCCGTGATTCCCGCATGCCAGGACACGCGAATGTTAAGGGGAGTGTGATAAGTTGCACTGAAAGCAGCACACCAATGTGAATCTCTTCCGTGTTTCCCATGTTGTCATTGGATGTGGGTGCTCCTTGGAACCCCGGAATACAGGGAAATCTCCGCCCAGAAAATTTCCGTGAGTGCTACCTTTCCTTTATAGACTCATCAAATTCTCGCATCGAAGTCATTTTTGAGGTTTTGTTGAAGTCATTTCTACAGGAAACACAGAAGTCAGTTCCACAGAGACACATAGATTACTTATATATCACTGATTGAAACTGTTTTCCCAAATTTTTTCAAATTCGAAGCGAAGTGTGCTAGTAGGGACAGAACTTATGAATCAACCTAATACTTGGTTCAGAGGGTTCAAATTTCACAAGTCGAGGTGTCACCGAGAAGGACAATGTTCTTCGCACTTAATGATGATGATGCTATGTGAAAGAGCAACATGTTGTAGGATCTCTAGTAAGGCTTTTCTTGGCTATCCTTTTGGAATAATTGGAAACGGGTTTATAAGCCTTTTTGAACATCTCATGTTCATCGTTAGAAGTTGTGTTATGTGTATGTACTCTTTCAATACCTCAAACAAGTTGTGGCATCAGCCGTTTGGAAAACCTTGCCCTGGTTGCCCTATCATTGATTTACTTATGTAATCCTGGTCCCGTAGTAATCCTTCATCCGACCACTCGCTACCGAGTTGAGCGGATGGATTAGTTCCGAAATGATGCCACTCTGAAGGGATCATCGATTGCTCTGCAAGGATGTTGTGAGTTTTCTAATTTCGAGATATTTCTTCTTTTCCCACTACTTTGCGTCGGCGCAGGAGGGACGTCCAGCAGTGGGAAGATGAATTCATTCGCTCAGCGGACTCACTTGCAGGTGATATGCTGTGGGAGCGATTTTGTTGAAACCACATACCCGCAATGTTCGGTTCTTTGTATCTGAACAAAACCCACTCTTCTTTCTTCAAAATACCCATGCCAGCCCTTACCATAGAAGGCCAAAAGAAAAAATTGAACCGTTTGTAGCTTGTATAATTCTTGACAAAACATGTGAGCCAGTGATGGGGCAACCACGCAAAGTTGTCCAAACGGCGTTTCTCACAACATATTGAGAGGGGATTCCACTTTCATGTTGTACTATAAACGAATTGCAGTTGCAAGGCTAGAAGCGCCCGTAATTCCATACTAGTGTTAACGGTCAGTATTGATGGTTACCTTTTTAACCGAGCGCATTATTATGGTTAGGGAGGTGGAAGGCTTGGTACTGTAGAGATATTTCATTCTCACGCATGGGACGACAATAAGAACCATAGAGAGTTAATTTGTTGCAGCTAGTGGTGAAAATTTTGCAAACACAAGGCTAGCATGGATTTAAGTCTTGTGTTAGCTTATTTTTAAATTTCATTC
Source organism: Ancylostoma duodenale (assembly GCA_000816745.1). NCBI lineage: Eukaryota > Metazoa > Nematoda > Chromadorea > Rhabditida > Ancylostomatidae > Ancylostoma > Ancylostoma duodenale. The sequence goes on from KN726399.1 coordinate 50,516, forward strand.
CTATTTTTGGTTCAGAGAACGTGATTTTCGGAGAGAGAGAGAGAGAGAGAGAGAGAGAGAGAGAGGAGGAGAGAGAGAGGAGGAGAGAGAGAGGAGGAGAGAGAGGAGGAGAGAGAGAGAGGAGAGAGAGAG
>KN726400.1:0-17894 GCA_000816745.1 Ancylostoma duodenale
AATTTCAATGCAACATTCATTTTAATTCCAATATATGACATAGCATGGCAAAGAATGGAAACATACTAAACTACACACAATACCAGAATAGCTCATGAAGAGGAAGGGGAAAGGGCGGAAAGTTAAGAGGGAAGGAAGGCGAGGTGCCAATAGGCGGCTGACAGATCCACCCTCTACCTCTATCTCTCAACTGTAGCGCCCTTTATAGCGCATTTTTCACGACCCACGGAGGAGGAGGAGCCGGTGGACGAGTTTTTAGAGGAAGCCGTTTATAGGACGCGGAAGTTCGCAGAGTATCAAATCACTGAGTATCATATCAGATTTTTGCTAGCCTAGTGCATAGGAGAGAAATATCTTCATTCTAGGCTGTGCGTTTGCTTAGAAACGCCGCTTTTTTCTCTTCTTCCTTGCGGGAACCCCTGGACCCTTGAGCATGGCAAAAAAAGAGGATCAAAAAAATTGTGTTACTAGGCCGCCTCGCTGTCGTGGAAAAACTAACCCTGGAGGCTAGGCGGATGGGCGAAAGAGCTGGACAGGACATCCACGATCTGCTGTGCTCGACACGCTCCGCCGCCACCCTACAGACCTACGACAGGGCGATTGAGACCTTTAGACGATGGCAAAAAGAAAAACCCACAAAATGGAAAAGGACGACCTAACGAGCGCAGCGATCTTCCTAGCGGTTAGAAGCCGCCCAAGTGGGTTCCGGATCCATGGCGACCTTTATCCCCGCGTTGGCATATGAACGGTTCGGTAGGAAACCCGAAAAGGCGCAACAGTGGGCGGTACTGGACGAAATGGTGAGAGGGAAGAGGAGGATGGAAAGCTCCACGCAACAAAAATTCGCATCCCCGCATGAGGTCGAGGTTCTCCTGGCGGAAACAACATCAACCGGCTGGCCAGAATGGAGGACAGACAGGATTAGAATCCTTTTAGTGTTGCTATTCTACGGACTTCTAAGGATCTCCGAAGCACTAAGCCTGAAGAAGGACGATGTGAAAGAAGAAAGGGATTTCTGGTCATTCAGCATCAGGGTAGGCAGTTTCAGGACTTAACTGACGTATACAAGCATCTAGCGGCATCGAAATTTTTTTCAAAGATCAAAGTCAGACCAGCAAGCCACGGGAGCCTCTATTTTCATTCAGAAGTCCGTATGGTTCGACAGCGCCCTCTCGAGAACCAGGTCCAGACCAACCGGGTGCCACCTAATTTCCAACTACCGCGGAGGCGAATGGTCAGCGAATGCAGCAGCTTCGGAAATAAAAAGGTTGTGCCTAGAAGCCCGCTTTCACCCCACTGTTTCAGGCGAGGAGGAGCCACGCATGCCCTTGAAGACGGAACAGAAACAGCGGCAATCCAAATGCGCGGACGGTGGAGGAATCCCAGGTCGATGAACCCCTACGTGAGCGCTTCAGCAGCCACTCAAGGCGGACCAGCAAGGATACCCAGCGATCTATGGTTTACAGTGTAGTACCTCATCATAGCTTCTCTACCTCCATTGTCATTCGGGAACATGTATACGATTCACGGTTTCATTTTGTAGGATTTCCTTACCAACTGATTGTGTTGAGCCGTCGGTTCCTTTTTTTCGGTTATTGTAACTCAAATCACTACTTCGCAATACGGGGTCAATCAGGCGATCCTCCGTTCTCCACCAATACGGCTATCCTCCAGCAATAATTTCTCTCCAATTCATTCTACTCGTACTTCGGATTCCGAAGAGAATCTCTGTGTCGTTCAAGCCATGTTCAACTTTTGTGTTTGTTGAGTTTTGCCGTTCAATCTTATAGTTTAACTCAGAAAAGTTCCTACTTAGAAGGTTGTTTTCTTCGCTTAGCAAGTGGTGCGTTCTTTGGTACTTTTAACTATTTCGTTCTCACGTTGAGTTGTCACTACGGCGTTACTAAGCAGCATAAAGCCCTATACCACCGCCTCCGATTCGTGAGAGGGTGAAAAATGCGTCTTGGACGAAAGACTCGGCAAAGCCGAGGATAGAGTCATAAAGGCCCCTCAACTCAGCTCGAACACCGCGCTTAGTTGATGACTACGCGCGCGGCGAGAGAAACGTGGTGGTCACCGCTGAGTTGTAACCGGGCATTCTATTGCGCTTTTCCTACATGACTAGGATGCGCACCATTCGACTGATACTTCATTACGTAGTGTCTAAAGAGCGAGCAACTTTTGAGCGACGTCCGAGGCAAAACCTTGCAAAAACCGCGATGTTTCTGGTCGATATCGTAGAGTAAGATACTCATGTACAAGTTAAAACGATGGAATGATACGAGTATCTCAAGACTAAACGCACAAGTCGTGCTGGAGCGTTTTTTAAAGCAAAGACAACCTCACAAAAACAGAGGATGATACCTCAGAGAAGAAGTGGCCTCACATAGTTGTTTTGGAATTGACAGCTCCTCAACTCGCTCTCTCGAACTTGAAAAATTGACTAATGTCTTTGGAGGGTTTTCTTCAAAAACAAAATAGGTACCGAAAATGCTCCTCTGACGTTTATCGGTTTCGGAAGGCTTCACTTCACTCACTTCAAGGCCTCACTTCAACTGTACGGGGGAACGTCAATAATTTTCTCATTGTCAAGATGTGCAGATACAATGGTTTCAAGTTACCTTGAAGATGTCGTTTCATCTCGGAGCAACCATTCTGAGATTTTCATATGTGAAAAATCCTAAGAAGCTGCTTATTACGTAGGACGGTCCGTTTTCGAGCGCTGATTCTTGAGGAGGTTGCGGCCGGAGCCCAAAGCTGGACCAACACGGATGGGAAAGCCTCTGATTAAGGCACTCTTAGGATATTATCGGGAAGACATCTTCTGAGGGAAATCGTACTTCTCATAAGAGTTCTTCATCAGCCACTCTCTAACAAGACAGAATGTGCGCTCCACTGGTGACCAGCAAGAGAATTACTACATGGCGCGGACAATGGCGGATGCAGAAAGTGGGCGGGAGGGGAGGGGAGGCGCGCGGGAAGAAATTGTAGTTTCCTCCGTTTCGGGGATGAAAAATGAAACTAATAAAAATATTAATTGTAATAATTAATAATTAATTAAGATTATTTAGAAGAATAAATAATAAACAATTAGAAATGAACGAATATAGGATTTTTACCAAATTTAAAAGGTAATTTCAAATAATTCGATATTCGGCGACCCATTCGGTGGCGGAGGGCCAGAGTGGATTGCCACTGTGTGCGGAAGTCCCGTAGTCCCGCCTTGGCTCCGCCCAAAAGCCCCCTAAATAATGAGGTTCGAAAAAGGGCTCTCCACCAGTCACTAGCAGAATTACGCATACTTGTAATCAGGAGCTAGGATTGGAACTCCTCTTCATGCGAAGACCTCAGAAACGACTCTGAAGTGAAGCGGGCCTTTGCCAAGCTCGATTTTAAAACGAGTTATAGCGTCTTGAAGTAAACGGTGTAAATGCTAGGGAACGCGCATTAGTTTATACATCAACCTGATAGATCACTCATACGTTTAATCTTTTTTTACTCTCAATGTTGCTTCTTTGATTATTATCAAGAAAAGTTTCACATTTTCATGTTACTGTCCGGCTCTGTAGTCTTTTAAACGTACACTTTTTTTTTTGATTTTGTGAGAACTTCGATAATCCTTCCCTCAGTTTTTTTAAACTAATTTTCGTTGCAACTGGCTAAAGGTTGTGACTGTCCCCTATTGTCAAGTACCCATTCTATCCAAAAGTTAGTTCCCGTCTATGTGGCAACCTGCTTAATACAACCCTCGTTCAAGCCTGATGTGAGCTTTTCTTAAATAGCATAATGCTGGAGATCTCAGTTCTTCTGAATAAATTATTATACATCGGTACATCGACAGCAATCGTCACCTCAGTGGCAGAAACAATACCATGTTTCACAAACAATGATAAATAAAACACATCACAACAATGAAACAAAATGAAAATGAGAAAACACAATGCCGAAAATGAGAACACACAATGCCGAAAATCCTTATCGAGCAGTACAATGCATTTCATACCACCTACAAATGTTCGCATATCTTCGCCAAATGAGAAGATGGTGTTCCTCTGGACATCAAGTTGGATTCAACCGAAGGAATAAAGGGCGGATGAGAAACATGGGGAATAAAATTCAAATCGTTGGACTAAATGAAGCCAACGTCAAGAATATAGAAAAAATGGTACTGGTTACATTTCATACAGCTCCAAATTTAAAGGCACATATGTGGATATGAAATGCACTGTATATCGAGGATGAACTTAAAAGAACAGCAGCTAAGCCACAAATTGCATGAAAAAGTGAGATGCGCGAGAATAGAAAAGAATGTGAGAGATTTGTAAACGAAAAAAGCAGACGAAAAACCATAACTGATCTAAAAGCTATGGAATTTAATAACTGAATTCTATCACATCATTGGAGGTGGTTGGATAAACATTGGTGTAGGAAGATGGGCTGGTGCTATTGCCATCTTTCTCTCTTTTAACGCATTCTCAACCATCCAGCAGGGCCCGACAGGCTAAAGGAGTTCAAATTATCGCGACTGCAAAACTGAATAACGACATCAACATACCATTGGAGGTCGAATCACAGGGGGGTTGTGGGCCGGTGCGGCTCGAACACCCCAACGAAGAAACAATGGATCCTAAAATATTCCGGGCCTTTCGCTAGTTTTCATAGGTTGTTTCCAATATTCGAAAGCCTCCAGTGAGGGCTTCATAAGACTAATTGTAAGTGTGAGCGGCGATTCGATGGCAGATTTGCCACGAAATGAAATGATTACAGTTGCATAAGCAAGATCAAGCGCAGAGATGGCGAAAAGTTCGCTCTCGTACCACCTCCGCCTTAGTTGTCAAATTTCGATCCCCCCCCCTTTTTTTTGGCCCCTCAAATCTAATGAAATAAAAAAATAAGGGGAAAACTTTCTTCATATTTTGTTCTCCATTTGTTTATTTACTAATTTATTATTATACACAGCTACGGAGCTCAGTACGCTCAGCGCCTGCGTCTGTGCCCACGAGAGCCGCGCCGCGGTCCCGACCCTTTTCTGCGACCATTTGGAGTTGCGTGTATGTAAAACCATCATGTATTGTATAAAGTCACACTGTAAGACTCAACAACTAAGAGGGTAGGGGGTGCGGGTTGAATACCCCACTGGTTACTTTTAGAGAAGGATAAAAGAAACACTTGCAATAAGCGAAAAAAAGCAACAAATTTTTTAATTTCGGCGTTCAAGAAATGATTAGAATTGGTGCTGAGAAAGTGGAATGCGCGTCACACACTACAGGCGGGTGCCCTTCTCTAAGAATGTTTTCCTCAAAATAGGTAAAAACTTTAGCAGCACCACTTTTTAAACATATACCATGCAGTTCTAAACTGTATGAGAGGATGCATAGTAAATTCAGGGCAGAAAGTACGAATACTCACCATAATTCTAATAGAAAAAAACTAGTTGTGCCAAAAGTCTACTACCAACAAGCAAGTGCACTTCACTCAAGAAAAAGCATAACAAAAACTATAGGGATTTTTTTAAAGTGAATACTACAACGTAGGAAAGATCTGTGGATGAAATGGAAGCAAAAAAAATTACCTTCACGTCATATGTTGTTTTAGAATTACCCCAGAGTTGTGGGGGAGGACCAGCAGGTCCAGGCGCACCGGGCATCGATGGAGGTGGCTGCTGCGTAACCGCTGGAACAACGCAGTGAGAAGAAAAGAAAAGATATATTTTAGATTGACGATAAACTCAGAAACTCACTTGTACCCAGAGCAGCAGCAGCACCACCCATGACGACATTAACCATTTCCTTAAATACGTTTTCAGCGTTGAGGTCACCTGCAACTGCTCACTCGAGGAAAACTCAAAACAACATCTACTGTAGACCCAAGCTTCGATGGACATGAACAGTCACCTTGGCCGTGGGACACTTGTGCAGGCATTTGGGTGACAAGAGCAGGTGGTGGATGAGCAAACTGTTGTTGCTGAGCAACTACCTGGGCGAGTTGTGCCGCTTGTGCCACTTGCTGTTGAGCCTTAAAATAAAATGTAGGAAGAGCTGAAAAATAGGACCGCTATAAAATGGCTACTTGAATCCGCTGTTGCTCCTGTTCTAAAGCAGCTTGATGATGGGCCATATACGCTTGCTGCGACTGTGCATATGCAGCTGCTGCCTCAGCTGAAACAAACAAAATGAATAGAAAGTATTTTCAAAGGTCGGAGACGCATCGTCCTGAAAAATGGGACGATTCTCCTTGAGAAGGAAAAGAATACCTTCTTTAGCTTCCTGAAGGCGCTTGGCCTTCTCCTCCTCTTCTTTCTGCGCCCTGAGTTCATTCGCCTCGCGCTCCGCCTGAATCCTTTCGAATACTCTCTCCTCTCAGACTCAATAAACATTAATACCTTATCATCGAGACAAAACATTTGCGAAAGTCAGTGGTTTTAAGTCAAGATCTGACCAGGATTACTGCTCATTTTTTCCATCCTTGTTCATTCCTTCGATTGTAAGCCAAAAAAGTGAAGTGTGGAGTTAAAGTGACCCAGAACAAAACTGAACATACATCCTGACTTACGCTGGAGAAATAGAACAAAAAAAAACGACTAAGATATCTCCGCAGTAGGTATAGGGACTGGTTTCTAGTGGAGTATAAACGATTTACCACAATTACGGCAATGCGAGGGTCAAGCATACTGTCTAATTTTAACTTTGGCAACCTTCTTTGATAAAACACAGCAACTCGAGCGCAGTACTTATGAAGACCAGTGAAGCCACTGTTGATTGAACAAACATATATGAAGATGCCCGCTTCAAATCATGAGCTGATCGGTTAACAAGTACAATCGCTCTCAAAAACCCTTGCCTCACGCTGCACCGCCCACCTGCTGAGCCGCGAAGCATCACCTATGCATTATCATTCGTGATGCGACTTGGCCAGCTGACTGGCGGTGAAGCGAGAGGCAAGGATTTTTGAAAAAGACTGTATATACACACCAGCCTAAGTGAACGAAAGCACCATGAGCTTGACACCGTTATATCTAACACGACCAACACTGATAATCGGGATTTATTCCCCCAAAATATGATGTGCAAACTTCATCTCCAATTGACGCGAGTGAACTGAATCGACAGTCTTTCTCGAAAATCCTTGCCTCACGTTGCACCGCCCGTCACCTCATACACGCCACATCACCTATGCATTATCCTACGCGGTGTGGCGTGGATGAGCTGATGGGCGGTGCGGCGTGAGGCGAGGATTTTTGAGAAAGACTGTAGGACTTCAGTTGGATTTAGTAGAAGTGCTGCTTTTGGTTAGTATTAAATAGTATCTCTTGCCAAAGTTAATCTACGAATATCGTGACATTACCACCTCAGTGCTTCTTTGATCAAGTCGATGAAATGTTTCGTATCAATAATCAAGGAATTTTGACGAAAAAGGATAAAGCTTGGAGAGTTTCAAAGTAGTTGTTATGTATAAACTCTAACTCACTTTTTCTCTTAACGACTTTCTACGTTTTTCCACATCTTTCTCCCATTCTTGGAACTGTTTCACATAGGCATCGTATGCTTCCGTTCCAACAGAGCTCCTAAAAGAGGAATAAACACATGAACGAGTAGAAGCCTCCACAAACAAGAAAAAAAGCAGGGTGCCTGCTCTTACTACTAACACAAGCCCGTCAAAATCGATTTTGGCAAGGCAAAGGAATGTGCGCAGCCTTTCAGCTCCAAAAAATCCCAGAAATTTCTCCGCTGGTTCTTTAGGGTTTAGCGAAGGTGGTGAATACAAATATCTCATCCATTTTGTACTGTGGCTCCATTCAGCTAGGCTGCTACTAGTGCCATTGCCATTTCCCTGCCGAAACTGGCATTTTATGTCATCCTCCTGCATTATTCCCCGCTTAGCCTTACAAACACGAGGCTATGGTATAAAACGAGTGCGATTTTCATTATCAGGGCATTCAATAACCTCGAGCGAAGTCAAAGCGAAAATTGGCACCATTCAACATTAGGGGTCCCAAAATTTGCAAAAAAAAAATTTTCGCCGGAACTTTGTATAGGGGGGTTGAGGTGCTGAACATGAATATCGTAATCAATTCGTCCCATTTTTGCGGGGTTACGGTAAGTGCACAGTAAATGCAGTATCTCACAGAATCCTCTCAAATTTTGCGTAGAGGGGTTGTTTTGGGCGCTGATCATGAATATCAACCTTATTTTGCACGCCTCCCTCATTTTCCTCCTAAATTCGGCATTTTCTCCCAATTTCCTACCGCGTACCTACCGTATTCCTGCGAAAACGAGGCTGCGGTACAAAACGGATACGATATTCGTGATCAGCGCCCAAAACAACCCCTCTATGCAAAATTTGAGAGGATTCTGTGAGATAAGGTGTCTACAGTATATCTACCGTAACCCTATAAAAACGGAGTTATGGATACGACATTCGTGTTCAGCACCTGAAATAATCCACCAAGGCGAGGTTTGGGCGAAAATTTTCACCACGAAATTTTGGGGCAGAACTAGCCAGGGATTGTTCTAGGTGTTGATCACGATTATCAACATTATTCTGCACGCCACCTCCGTTTTCTTCCCACAGTCGGCATTTTCTTCTAATTTACTACCGTATACTTATCGTATCTCCGCGGAAATGGGGTTACGATAAAAAAAGGTTACGATATTCGTGTTCAGCACCTCAAATAACCCACATATACAAAGCTTCGTCGAATTTTTTTTTGAAAAGTTTGCGGCCCTAACGTAGAATAGTGCCCGAAAAATTCATGAGAAAATCGATATGATGACAAGTCATCTTTTACAATTCTGTCACAAGTCTGACTACTAGTTGCAACTGTAAAATAAAAGCCTCACTTATTTTTCTCCTTCCATTGATCAAATTGCGCTTTGTAGTCGCGATACTGCTTCTCCAGTTCCTCCTCAGCAGAAGACTGAAGAAAATATTTGAAATTGAATTATCATTAATGAATAGCAATGGATGAAAGATTTGTTGGTGTTGACGAGTGAATTGATTGCAATGGCAAATAATTTCTTACTCTCCCAGGTTTGAGTTCATGAATCATTGAAAAAAATAGATACTACCAAACTCACCTTCTTCACTGAAGTGGTTGACATCTGGTAAAAGATGAAGCTCGCTAAGAAAAGCCACCACAATTCTCGGCGCCACTTGCCAAATCGAATTTAACTGCAACGACACTTCAGATTACACTGCTTGTGCATGGGATTTGCTTGCGCCGCGATGGCTCCGCCCACGCAGCCGTGCGGCATCGCACAGCTCGTTGCTTGCAGCTGCGTAGTGCTCGCTGTTGCACTAAGCTGAGGTTTTTTTGGTTGTTTATATGATGTTTTTGCACAATTATCCTTTATTTGGGCGTAAACATCCGTGTCAAGAGACGTACTATGTCTTTCCTTCCAATTTCTAACGCTTCTGCCCTAGGAATCACGATGTACAAGGCGGGCCACTCTGCTGTTTCGCGAACTGCACTTCCATCTATTCAACACAAACAACGAACATCATATAACTATCAGCGTCCACAAACACTTCAAAAAGGAATGGAAAAGCGTTCAAGTAAGTGGAAGCCGTGCGAGTTCTATCTTTCTCATCTCGCTTGCATTTTTGTGGTATAGGTGAGATTTTCCCTTATTTTACGTATCTAATTTACGTACCTGAGACTTGGGAAATGAAGAGAAGAAGTTAAGGCAGGTATTGCACTATAATAGGTCTGCAATTATCAGTGTATGCAAGGTCAGATGCGGGCAAAGCGTTTTGAGGCAGGCCTAGGCTTTGCCGATGGCTGCAGGAACAATTTACTCTACTACGAAAACAACGAATTCCTCTTTAAGCCGAATTAGTCATTTGAATTCCTAATATTCTAACATCGTGGTCTCTCATAGTTCCGTCAAACGTCCAAACTGTTTATCCAAATGACCTGCTTCGATGTGATGTCAAAAGTTTCACTATTGCCACATAATCTCATCACAGTTATTTTTAAATTTCTAATCTTCTTTTATTTAAGGTATTGCTTCCAAGAAAGAGCGCGACCAGCTTCTGCTTCAAGCCGAAATGTAGGTTTTCTCTCTGTTTTATAGACTTCTTTGAACACTTTACAAGTGGTTCTCCTCCACTTGGAAACAGGTCTGAAAATAACAAGTCCCCTGGGTAAATGTAAACTTAATTGTAGTAAAACTGTGTATTTGTGATCATTTGAGGAACAAAGGAAGGAATTCCATAAGGATTCCCCATAGATTGTCAATTACTTTGGCATCTTTGTCGTCAGTGATTAGTTTGTCTCGTGTGCTGTCGTTATTGCTAATAGTTTAATTGCACCGTTTATCTTAGCTGTCATTAACATAGCTTGCTAATCCCGCATTGTTTATTATGGGCTTGTTTGGGACCACAAAGTTCCCTAACTACTCTGAGGTCGTCGTTCACTCCCTTCACTGGTGAAAGTACTTGAAACTGCTAATTTCAGACCTGTCCCAGTGTTCAGCAAACCCAAAGTGAAGCGAAACGACACGCCGTTGACTCTCACTCCGCCTTCAACACCGTCATCTCCTCTCGTTGAACAACAAATCGAATTCCTTCATAACTGTAGGTTTAGCAAAGTTATTGTCCGTTTATTTTTGTTTCCCCTGGCTCTATTCCACTTCAGCAGTCTTCGCTGACATTTTGCATATGAGCGGGGGGTGGGGGGATTAGAAGTGGTGAACACGGGTATTGCATCCATTCTGCAGTGTATTCTCATTCTCATAGGTCTTTGGCGGGTGTAGATCCAATATCTTATAGAAGCTTCTGAACTTTGCATCATGATCTTATTACACAAACTAATGTGCTATTTGCCTTTTCACGCTCCTACTGGTATTGATGGTGCCCTTTTGATACTCTCGAGAAACTACTCTTACAGGTTTTAGATTATTCATGGGGGCTATCATGCATTGATTGAATTTCCTTGTGTGATTGTGATTCCTACACTGCTGTTCTTTCCGGTTATCACTAAAGTTCGCCTTATGGATTGTTTTAGTTTGTTGTTGTTTTCGTACGCAAGATTTTCCTGGTTTTTACAACTGGCATGTGATCAGCGAACCTTTATTATCGTCGACTCTTCTTACACTATTTCGCAATCCTAACAATTGCAAAGTTCATTCGCCTCGTCGTGTTGTAAAAACTTGTTGTGAGCCTTGGCCACATCATGAAAACATGGTTTTTTGGGACTGCATCCTTGGAGAGACTAACTGTTGCGAAGAATTTCACTTTGTGAAAGATTCGAAAGTATTTTAAGGGGTCCTTCTTCCATTTCCGCCCTGGACTTCAGTTTAGCTCTCTTTGAAAGTCGTCATGCTTGTTTGATTGAACACCACTTCCAGATTTTTTCCTGCTGTCCCATAAAATAATATAGCCAGTGTCTGATTACGCAATATACGTGCGACTTTGAAAATTCTTAATGAGAAAGTGCACAGGCGAGAGGGAATGCCGACTTATTTTTCAATTTCATGAGGAGGGCGCTCTTTGTGTACTTTTCTTGTCCCTCTCAGCCTTTGTGCTTTTCACATTTTGCTATGGGCTGCACTACCACTTTTTTCGGTTGTTTCCTGGCAGTCATTGGACCTGTCGCCTTCAACAGTATACCGATTTGACCTGCACCAGTTTATAGTTTTTAAAAGTTGAACTTGAACTTTTGAAAAGGGAAACCTTTACCTGTGACTGTCAATTACAGGCGCGCCTGGACCCCAATTACGTCACCGAGCAACTCAGCCTATGTAGAGGCAGGCCTTGCTTTACAGTGGAAATGCATCCATTTCCCCTGTAAGTTGAAGCATCATTGGAAAGATCAAAGCACCCCTCCTGTTTGTCACGCAGCCCTGATTGTTTATGTAGCTACGGGAACAAATTCAAATCTTATGGTATACCTTTGGACAAGCTATTACTACTTACGTGAAGCCGACTCGAGTCTCTGTCCTCTTAAGATCTTTTGCTATTAATGAAATAGGAAGGCTACGAACACATGTTTCTTGCAGACCGTTTACGCTTTATACCTATGACATTTATAACAGGTGCTAGGTTGCCCGCAAATGTTGAGCACGACAGTACCGCTAATGGATTACAGGGATCTAATACAGATGACAGCTGACAAGCTCTGGATCTGTGTCCTCCAAAGCCTAATGGACTTTGTTCTTCAGTAAAGGAGCAATTTGTCGAGAGTGAAAGCTCTTGTAAATGAGGGATTCCACGTTTGCAAATCACTGATCCTTTTGATCTTAATAGAATTTGATTCATTCATGCCCAGATACCCGATTCATACCTGAAATGTGTTCAACTTTCACCTGCAGTAGAACGCGGCGCTCATGCTCTTGTATACATTTTCCGTAGCGGCACTCCTATATCCTTCTTTTTTCTCCTATGTCTGTTCCTCAGATGTCTGTTCCTCTGCGGTCCACGGAGGCAGCGGTTGAGTCACATCAGCTAACAAAAGTACTACAACATAACAGGACTGGGAAGGAGAAGTATTTGCAGTATTTGTGTTTCTTCTGTCTGTTCTTAATTTTGTGTTTTCACCCCCTCCTGTTTCATGTGATAATTTTCTCGTACCTCCAACCCCTCATTCTTTGGAAATTCTGCTAGATTTCATTTTTTTCCAAGAGATATGACTTGGTACTACGCAAGCATATTCTTAACTAGCGTCATCCTGTTATTTACTCAACACAGCATACCATTTTTTCGTTAAATGCTCCGTTAATGGGTTAATCGAATGATGCAACTTGTTCTTCCCTCATTTCGTCTTGGTTCAGAGAATACTGTCTGAAATATTTTATGGGTTTTCTTTTTGGTCGAGGCTGGTAGCTGCGTTCCTATATACAACTACAACATGAGTGTCGACCAGAAAATAGCTCCCGAGAAGAAACTGTTGGGCCAAGACAAACAAGTGGTTTGAGACGCAGCGCTGGTCGGGTGGCAGTGCTATCTCGAGGAACTACATATACCATCACCACATTTGTATTACCTTTTTCTACTGAACCGTTGTTAGAACTACACTTTGATTTGTTCTGAATTTTCCTTTTTTTGGCGAATCTAACAAGAGGATCCTCCTTCTTGGAGCCCTATTTTTCCTTAAATATGTGGTTAATATTAATTTCTCCTCATATTTACATTTATATTCTATCCTACGATTGGCACCTTCAAACACGCATTTGGGCGAGGAAATCGAACTGGTTTTCAGTTCAAAACCTAACCATTTATTTGCTATCATTTTTCTGACATTTCCTCACCTTCTTAGTCGCAAAAGTGACCTCTTGACGGTGTCTGCTGCTCACCTCTATATTTTACACCGAAAGTTGACGTTCTTGCAGCATGGCGATCATTTCGCGAGACACCGACCGGAGAAGTTGATCCGACTATTGTTACATACCATAGAATAAAGGAACTGCCGCCGGATTTCCAACCATTCAATATCGATCGCTTCCTTGCCGAGAAATTACTCAAGGAATTGGATATCGATCCGAAATTTGCTATTTTCTGAGCATCTTGTTTCCTGTAGTATCTCCAGCCATAGCTGTATAATAGTGCATGCTCTAAAAGTGGTCAGCATTCGCTGCCCACTTATCTGGCAGTAGCTAGTAGTTGTAGTTATAGTAGCAGTTTCAGTTACTAACTAGGAATTAGGAGTTAGGTATACGTCGTTTTTGTTATATTTGTTAATAGTTACGAGTGGTGCATGCATAGATTACTAGGGTTATAGTTATAGATCTAGTTTTCGTTCTCATAGTTATTGTTTGGTTTCTCTACAGTTTATTTTCTTCTGCGTCCAGCGTCAAATCTTGTGAATTTGGTTTGTCGAATAAGGATTAGATCACTTCACGTTGTGCAGAGCTTCTCCGTTTTTCTCGCTCTGTATCTGCGAAATGGTTTGTGCGAGCGTCATCCTGATCATTTTCAAGGATGGTGCCCTCTCTCACCTCTATGTTTTGCTTTCTCAAGCTCGAACAGTTCGCTGTCGTCCTGATTGTGGCTCGCCGAGTCAAGCCCTTGGGTTAAGATTTTCTTGTTTTTTTTCTTCTGTGAATCCTTGGTTATTTTGGCAACTGATGTCGAGGAACTTCCTCTTACGAGTTCATTCTTATGTGTTTTCGCTCCAAATACTGTGTTTGCACAGAAATTGCTCATTCGATGATGGCTTCAAGTCGTAGCTGAGACATTATCAAAGTGTAGGTGACCGCAACGTGCCTTCGTAATGTTTTCCTTTCAGCTTATTCTCATTGCATTTTCCGCATTTCTGTTTGTAGTTCAGTTTACCATTGATACAGAACTAGTGCATTTCTTCATATCTCATCACAATACTGTTTTCGCTTCGATTGCGTTAACACAATAAATATTTCCCTTACCTCGTCATTGTATTGGAACAAGCTGCATTGTGCTGGTTATGATTTACTTAGTCTGGGGAGCGATTGCCATAAGACGAAAAGCAGGTGAGACGAACTTCGAGTTGTTCGCAGCGCATCCATCAAATGCTTTGCCACTACCAAGCGTTCAAACACTCGAGATCAGAGACGTGTCTCACTACGGTGAACATCTACCACCATTACCATTGTGGTTTTTTTTCTGATTGAGAGAGAAGTGCTTCTCTTGCGTAGCGACAGGACCGCTGGAAGTACTGAGGTCTCATCTGATGCTTCTGTTTCGTTGTGTTCTTGAGTTATTCTGTTGACTTCTACGCAAGATTGTTAGGTTATCAGATGTCTAATCCAATAGGTTTCTCTGTTCGGATACCTGTAAAGGAGAAACTGAAGAATGAGAAGATCACGTATCTAGAGCATCTACGATGTAAATCTTTTTATAGGTAGTCAACAAACTTTTCACACACCCTGTAGAACTGGTTGTAGCAGATGCAAAAGCGGATACAGAATAATTGTGGCTAGCAACAGAGAAGAACATTGTTTTCTCGTGACGCCAACACTTCTTAACTACCCTTCATACGCGGTGAGGATGTGAGAGTTGGGTTTTATGTCCTAGAAATTTCTTCAGATAAGAACTTCGACAGAACGTCATGAGGACGCTATGCTGTTGTCGTTCTAGGTAACACGCAATCAACTACTGAAAATGGAGCAGAAAATGACTATTGCAGCACAAGCAGGAACGGAACCTAAAATTTTACTAAATTTGTACAAGAAGCACGTTAACCTTACTACATAGAAAAGTTAACGATCCAGGAAGTTAATAAGATTTCATAAAATTTCAGACGATTGCAATAGTTCTTTAGTAGCAGTAATGTCGTTCTGTTCATAAACTATTGTACACGATAACTTATTCCGTACTTGGCTGGGTAAGTGTAATCGTTTATACTCAGACATAAATGTCAGGACATCATGATCAGGAACGCAATTTCTTCCATTTCTAAGAGTTTTTTTTTAGTCAGAAGGTTGCTTCTAGCTTTGGGACATGCGGAGGAGGGAATTGGGACTTGGAGAGAAGCTAATCGGGGCTGTGGTGTGTAAGAGACTATAAAAATCTCCTTGAAATCTCCTGATCTCCTGAAATGGTCGTCTAGGTATCCTGCCATAGTCCTTCGCACCGGTGCGATATTTTGTCTGAGTACGTGCCCACATTGGCTTCCCATGTATTTATCAATAAGGAATTATTTTCCTGGTGAAAACAAAGACCCATACATTATAGATTATCAATCCATATCTCCTTGAACGGCAACTGTGTAAGTGATCGAGACCCTGCGATTTGTTGGGAATTCATTTTTTTTAATTTCTATTTTATTTTTTATTTTTCTATTCATACATTTATTGCTCCCTAAGCGATGCAGAAATGGACTAAAAATGGCCAAATGTACAAGATGACAAAGCTGAGGCACCGATGAATAGCGAATCGTGATCTGTCTGTAAAGTATGTACTTGAGCAGGTGATTCATAGAAAAAGAGTGACACTATGTATGCTGCATTAGTTGTTCAACAGGATCTTCATCTCCGCATGTTTAAAGAAATTTGAAGTATAACCAGAGGATTGTGTTCACAGTTCAGCTTGTACTGGTTTATCCGAGATTCATAGATTTCCTTTTTCATTTTGCATTTAGTATTATTTATTTATCAGCAATTTCGTTCTCACGTTCTTCGAATGTTTTCTTCCACGCACGGTACGCTTTTGACGAGTAAACTTTCCCAAAATAACTGCACGGTTTCCTGTCTATCACTGTTGTTTACTACTTTTGCTGCTGCATGACGTATAGTGTGCTTGTTTATTAAATGTTGCAGAAAAACAACCAGCCAATGTAGGGAATGGAATAGTTGCCGACAAGAATGCAATGAATAATATCGCCACTACTTTTTATTGGATTCCTACCAGGAAGTCCACGGACTTGACATCTGCTCGTCAACTTTTGCACAACTGCTGTAAAGGCTATTGAGCATCAGAGAACTTGATGGCATCGTCACCATGGTCTGTTGGCTGTCACATGAGAAAGATCGGGGGGAGGAGTGAAGGTGAGAGAAGAAGGTTCGCTCTCCGCCAAAACACCGACCAGGACGGCCACTGCCACAATCTCAAGGAAAAAGACGGTCGCAAAATTATTCCTGGACACAAATAATTAGAAGTAAAAACTTGAGGAACTGTTTGGCATCCATCTTCAGAACTTCCCTTCTCAAAATCAGCGAAGTCCCTAGATGTTTTACTGCCAATAACCACTTCACACGAATTTTCGCCCAAAAAAAAACCTGTGAAAAATATGCATTGAAACAAAAGGACGCACTGTTCTCTTATCGCAAAGCTCACCTGAAGTTAAGGGATTGTTGAAAATAGTGCCTTGTTATTGTGGCAAGGTCAAGCTCCCACGCTGCCATGTACCACAAATGCGGAGCGATAACTAGATAAATATGTACATACCTTAATTCGCATGAGCATATCACTAACTGCTCTTCTATAGTAGCTTCTCTGCACTCAATCCTATTTGGAAGGTTGAAACTGGTGGTGCCTTATGGTTATAAAACGCAGTCCGCATTTACTTATTTATTTATTTATTTATTTATTTAAAGGCAGCACCCACGGAAATTTTCGACCTCGAGATTTCGGTACAATTCGAGGTAATTGGGTGCGCCCAACACTGTTACAATGCTAAAAACAGTCGAACCTGTCGAAATTCCTGTTTTCAGGAACACCTCAGCTCACCGCTTTCGAGCAGGTTGGGCCGAGTTGCGCAGTCTGTTCGATGCGGACCGATCCAGAAAAAGTCGATACCGCTGCCTTTCTTGTCAGCTGTTTTGCAGGCCAAAGAGGTTTTTGGCCCTGTTTTGCAGCGTTCCTGAAGTAGATGGAACGAAACACTTTGGAAAAGATGGTCTGACCAATCAAGGTACCGCAGGAACACATTCGAGTTGTAAAACGATTCCAGAACCGTGCAAAAATTCGAAAATGAGACAATGGCGGAATTTGACCACACAAGTAACTAAAGAAGAAGGTTTCTTGCGAAATTTTGAGCACACAAGTAACTATAGAAGAAGGTTTCTTGCGAAATAACAGCTAGATAAATTTATTGCGCTAGAAATGTAAAAAAGGAAAGCTAAGGACTAACATATAGCTTTTTAATCACATGAAAAGAAATGACTGTCTACAGAATCAGCTGGCAGCGACCGCTCCGCTGCCGTCGTAACTCGATAAATCGACCGCACGCTGATCCTGTTGATCCAGGATCTTGGACATTCGACTGATTATATCCTAGAAACGGTTGAGTTTTCTGCGCTACTTTCTCCGTCGAATTGTTGGGACCACTGCTGAGGTTCGAAGATGTTCAAAGCCTCAGACATGAAAATTTCCGTGCGTGCTGCCTTTACATAAGTAGTACACTCAACGGTGCTCAAAAAAAAAAAAGAATGTGAAAGAATTTATTTAGTGTCCTACATAAGTGTAAATTCCTGAGA
>KN726401.1:0-17481 GCA_000816745.1 Ancylostoma duodenale
TTAGTATATTGTCGACAGTGAGCATGGGAGTGCATGTTGATGGCCGGCAACTTAACCACCTTCGCTTCGCCCACGACATCGTTCTTATACCACCAACCATCGGCGAAGCGGAACGGATGCTGGCCGACTTTGACAACGCGTGTGGAAGGATTGGTCTCCAACTGAATCTGACGAAGACGATGTTCATGAAGAACGGATGGGTCCTGGATGCCCCATTCTCGCTCAACGAAACGACCATATCCGAATGCTCCAGCTACGTATATCTAGGTCGGGAAGTCAACATGATGAACGACCTCGGTCCAGAGCTGAGCAGGAGGAAGCGAGCGGCTTGGGGAGCTTACAAGAGCATCGAGGACGTAGTGAAGAAGACGAAGAGCACCAGGCTCCATGCCCACCTCTTCAATATGACGGTTCTCCCTGCTTTGACGTACGCCTCAGAAACCTGGGCGCTGCGCAAGCAGGATGAGAATGCGGTTAGCGTCGTCGAACGCTCTATCGAGAGGGTGATGCTAGGAATAACCCGCCTCACGCAAGTGAGGGCCGGAATACGGAGTTCCACCCTTCGTGAACAGTCGAAGATCAGGGACGCTGACCCGATGGTCAGACCCGATGGTCAGATTTCTTCACGAAGTCCTTCAAGGAAAGATATAATGCTCTTCGTGTCCCTCGAACGGACAGAATCCACTGGACAACTCTGGCTCGCGAGAGGGACAAATGGCGCCCGCTCGGTACATCCGGAGATCAACGGGAGTCAAGGTGATCAAGGTGGTCAAGGTGATTCAAACAAATCAAGTAATTCACCGTTTATTGGATATTCTATGTTAATTACTTTGTTATTCATGGACAAACTGCTGCTTTCATTGCTGAAGAGTTCTGGAGGTTTCTTACTCATTTAGGTCGGTGCATAATTAATGCGCTTTCTAGCTATTTCTCCTCTCACTAAAAGTTGACGCTTCTTAGGTAGTTATTTCATGAAAAGAATCCTTTTTTTCCACTCAATAATCTAAATTCATATTCACATTCGTCATCATTTGGTATCGGGAAAGGATGGAATACAGCATGGTCATTTTGTGATCTTAGTGAACCTCTTGGCGAAGGAACAACCAACAAAGCCAAGTTCAAACATTATCCACATTCGTGAGAGACACGCTTTACAGATGAAGAAAGAAGGGATCGACCATAAAATCCAGAGAACCAGAAGTTTTGGGAAGCCTTGGAAGAAGACGAAAGCTTGACAAAGAGAACGCTTATCGGAGGCTTCAATGTGGATCACTCGATCGTCGTTCTTCGTCTTAGAAAGCTCTAAACAGCATGGAAATCAACTGGACGGGTCTCCATGAACTCTCAGACAGAAACAAAGCCTAATGTGCGCGAATTTCCAGGGTTTTTGTAGCGAAACGAGCAGACTCCATTTTTGAAGAATCTCGTCAATCGAACATTCTTTTCTTTCACGGCTACGAAAAGTTCCTGGTCGTCGGAACCTAATCGCCGATCTCCTCCTTCTTCATTTGTTAGGGTTGTACTGCCATATTTCAACAACTTTAACATTTTTCGACTTAGCTGTGCTGATGGATTTTCAGCCAGAATTTCGTTGAGACCGCGAAAAGTGCTGTGCGGCACTCCAACCTCATCCGAAGTGGTAGAGTATGCAACGACGAATTGGATAAGATTTTCGATAAGACCTGTACCGAATCAAACAACAGGATTATTTTAAAACCAAAAACCAAAAATGAAAAAAAAACTAATCTTCGACGGGAACAGAACTTGCAAAAAAACCGCATTAGTTATGTACCAACCTAATATTTTCACTCTCTCGGTCCAAGTTAGGAACGTAGGAACGCAACGGAATTTTATAATGAATCTTTTCTTTTCCTTCCTGTTCTTCTTCACTTTTTTTTCAAATTTAAAAAAGTAACCCTGACTCTTCTCTTCCCTTGTTTTTCATTACCATCTGTTCTCTAGGTAGACCAACTCCCTGCTTTTAACTGCACATCTCAGGTTTCTTTTGATCATACCAAACACGGCTATTATTACAGCTGATCCACAACGGAGTGAATATTGAAGGATTCACATTTGGATAGCACAGAGCTGTGACGTGGAACTCAGGTGTCCGAACAGTGCGATACTAACTCTGCGCTGAACGTCCTGTACTGCTTGGAAGTTGGTTTGCAGTCGGAACTCTTATTTTCCTTTTCTCCTTTCCTAACGACTAGATTTAGAATTAATCCTCAGGTGGATCACTACAGTTATGAAAAACTGCACTTTGTCCTAGAATTCCGTGAGTTCATGATTTATTTCTTACTCGGAATCTTTGAACTTGGATACTATTTAGTTTACAACATCCTGCCGTATCCTCCTCAATAAAAAAGATCCTCTGCACCTGGGATGGTGGAATGCATTCCTTTCATTATGCAGAACTTTCTTTTACGAATTCACAGGAGTAGCGCTCCTCTGAATGAGTGCTTTCTTTAAGGAGCCAACACCACATGAGGATAAGGCTCACTAGGTAAGTCTTATTTGCTGTTAAGAACAACGGAAATGCATGGGATGAATGGCTAATTCATACCGGTAAAAGAAAAGGATTTATACTTATTCCAAGTGTTACAGATTTTTCTCGATGAGGAAATAGACCTATGGATGGAGGAAAAAATTGGATTCTTTCGCTTTCATCCGGAAAAATGAGACATTGCAAGTGAAAACCTTTTCTGTTCAGGCATTTTATAATAATTCACCTGAACAGGATATTTTCGTTCATGGGGACCCGTAAGTCGCGAACTCGACAGTGTGATACGTAGCCTCAATTTCGAGATGTTTTGTGCACTCATCGAGGTTTCGTACGTACATCCCGACTGAGTTGTCTAATCCGAACGTGGAAGGCCGTCTCCCTGAATTAAACCTGTAAGCGAAGGTTACAACTGGACAAGTGCGGGCCTTCTTTAAATAGCTCAACCGTCACTTACGAGGGATGTGCGAGCGAACTATTTTTGACCCGCCGTTTATCGCGCTAGTATGGGTGTTCTTTTTTCCCAAAAGGTCAACAGGAGTTCAATGTTCTACGTGGTCTAGACTTTTCATGCAGGATAAGTAAAGTTTAGCGTTCCATATTTGAACGTCCAGACCTCGTCATTATGAGAGCGACCTACCTTTCCGCCATCCACCAAGCAAGATGTGAAGCTCATTGCTCGTCTTCACTGACGAGACATGGGTTCTCAGCTCAATGACCAAGAAGAGGGGATGAAATGATAATTCCATCCCACGGGTTGCTCCTGCTACGATAAGGTAAGAACTTTCGCGCGGAAATATGGCCGCGAACAGTAAAGGAAACAGAGCGATCGTGCATGGTGAGACTAGCGAGGAGGGGGTTGTCCTGGTTGTACTAAACTAATTCTCAACAGCCGAAGAACAGCTGACCATGGCAGGTTCCATCAGTCACGTTGACTCATATCTACTTTTTTATGTTGTTTCTTTTTCTTGTTTCTTTTATGTTGACGATGATTTCAACTTATAAGTCCTTGTCAGTTTGAGCCATTACCGTATGTGTTGGATGTATGGAGAAAGGGAGGTGTGACTGCTAGCGCGTGATTTATTTTTTCAAAGCTTTCCGTGACATCTTGATTTTAACTCTTTCATGTTTCCTGAGATTCAGCTGGAATAAATTCACAAGAGTCGTGCGGGTTGCACTGCACGTTTCAAGCATTTCACTCGATAGGACAGCATAAGTGATATTCCTTTGGTATTCCCTCTCGTGAATCTAGACGACGACTCTTCGATGTTCGCATGGTTTATAAGATACCACACGACTCGGATATTGACAAAGCTAAACAATTTTTTCATTAGTAACATCCGTAATTAGGGGTGGTGAATTTAAGTTTTTTTTATGGATGACCCCGAACTTCTGTAGGAGCTATGAGCTTCATAGTACGAGCGGGAGCAGCATATCTCTCTCTGAGCAAGGATGCTCCTACCCTAAACTCTCTTGCTGCCTTCAAAAGATTTGCCAGTACCAGTACAACTACCTATTAACAGAATAGTGGTGCAGTTTTAGCTCGTTATGACAGCATGTAATGAAATGTTAACACTGATCTCTACTCGTATGCAATGACTACTATTCTTTTTAACGTCTGTCTTAAACAGCGTAATAAATGTATTTATGTATAAGTAAACATATAACATACATATTATAACACCACAAATCATTTCATCTTCGTACACCAACCGTGAACGGCAGCACTTTCCAGGCGGATCTGCTCATCCAATAAGTTTAGCTATATTCTGTGGAAACTATTGATTTTACCGGGATTGATTAACGCCGACCACTTTATCCCTTACTATTGATTTTCTTGGTAAACTGTGACTCCACCTTTTGCAAAAATGTCCCGAACAGATGAATCTGCTCAAGAGTCTCTTAGCAAGTCAACTCAGACCTCTACTCCACAGCATTTTGATGTCTGCAACATGAACATACATTTTCGCCATGTCATCAACGAAGATTAAAAAAAGACAAAAGCATTGTAATTGATGGTTTACCGGAGCCCGCAATTGATCCTCCTTCATCAGCAAAACAGCTAGATGTGGAGGTATAATGCTGACCTGTGGAAGTTTGCAGGATGGGAAGGTTTAGGAAGGACAGGTCCCGGGTGGTAGAGGTAGTGCTACCATCGACGGCACATTGGAGGACCGCCTTTTCTAACTCTTACCATCTTCGGAGCCCTGCATTCAATAACGTCTATGTGCACAAGAGCATGGATCAGGCGGAATTAAGAGAAGAAAAAGTCCTGAGTCAAGAATGTGAAGAGCGCAACAGGCAGTTGAAAAATCGCATTTGGCTAGTGTACCGTGACGAACTGAGACGAGTGCAAGATCTTCCAGCATCTCGAAAATCGGGCAACGGCCAGCGTGACACAGGTGCAGATATAAAATGTTGTCTATTCAATGCACCAGGTCTTATCAATAAAATCCATCACTTACACTACTAATTAAACACTTGCGAACCTGATTTGCTTTTGATAACAGAGATGTGGTTAAACTCTAAAATATCCGATATTGAAATTAGCGAAAATTTGGCTTTTTTTCGAGTTGACAGTGAAGATCGTAGGAGCGGAGGGGTATGGTGTCTAGCAATATTGTTCACACCTATGTGTCGTTGCGGCTCCTTCTGGCCTTATCCCTGATATTCTCTGTCTTGATGAAACGGATTTTAATGGTACAAGTTATTTCTGAATAATCTTAATATATAGACCACTCAATTTCATCATACTGATGACAAACAACTCATCAATTACCTACTTGATCTATGCTCATCATTTGAAGAATTGATAATAACAGGAGATCTTAACCTTGATATACAGTACCGGCCAAAACCTTCTGGAATTCCCTCCGCAATTTCATTCAAAGCAAAGCTTCGAAGCTCATATTTTTATGCATGTCGCAGGCACTCACATGAGATAGAGACGAAATGAACTCATGCCATTTTGTCAGCCAGTTGCCTTCATACAAAATTTTTATTCATAACGGCCAAAGCACGGCATTTTGCAGCATCTGCAAAAGTTCACAAAAGGGCTCTTATAGGCAGTATTTCAACAAGAATTGGACTCCTCATAAATTAGACTCATATTTGGCCGAAAGCGTGTGCTTTCAGGTCACTGATTGAAGCATACAAAGCAAATTGGATTACGTTTTAAGACTAAACCAAAGGAAAGATTTCTGACAAATCAGCTCACTCTTCCCTGGTTACGCTGTTAAGTCGGTCAAGATGTACCAGGAAATCCATACCACAAAAAGTGCTTTGATTTCTTTCCATGCAAAGCCTTACTCAACAGAAGTAATGGAGGAAAATCCAAAATGCTATATAATTTTGGCCGGTACTGTAGACTGGAAATTCAAGGGAGTATTTATACGAGTTCTAGAAGATTCTTGGAATTTGTGGAATGCTGTAGTTTCGCACAAAAGTAATGAAACCTATACGCGATAATTCGATTCTAAACATCATTCTCACGTCTACACCTATTCTAAACAATGTCACAGTTACTATACCTTTTGCCAACTCTGATCATAATACTGTCTGCTTTGATGTTCAAATCGAACTAACGCTACCACTCAAGATACCCTTGCCAAATTTCATTAAATCTGACTACTCCGCTCCATCTTCATAATTCGCTTCATTAGATTGCTGGAACATTTCTCAAGATTATGTATCTGTTGATGATGTGTATAAGAAGTTTTATCGAGTTGTATTGTATATATTGAATTACAAAAATGTGGGCCACTCCATTCAACTGATAAAATAAAATGTCATTATCCAAAATATTACCAATTTAATCTCCCAAAAGGTGCGACCATTTCACTCCTTGTCATATCCTTTATCCCAGTCTCAGTATAAGAGAAACTGTTCTGAATTGGATCACCATTGTTTGATGTTTTTATTTTCATTTTTGTTTCTAGCAACCAAGAAAAACGTACGACTATGAAACCTGACAGGGAGTCGATTTTCTCTTGGATCAGGCGAGTTATGAAACCACAAGTCGAACTACCAGTTATAGAAGAAGAAGCCGTTACGTCCATGACCAGAAAAAGTCTAATGCATTAGCCAAATTCTCGCATCTCTCTTTTCGTTTCGCACCCACTCAGTCTCTAGCTACACCTCAGATCACTTGCAATCTCCCTACCGAATTCCTTGGTGAAATCATGGTCTCCTCCTAGAGAGGTATTACTTGTTCTGGAGGATCTAAAGTGTTCTACTCCCTCCACTCATGATGGTATGACAGAAATAGGCTATCGAAAGTGTGCCGCATCACTGTGCAAACCCTCAACCATAATTTTTTAGTATTTCTTTTCTCTATAACGAGGTTCCATCACTTTGTAAGGAGGCTATTGTTAATGCTATCCCAGGAACAGTAAATTCTCTTTTGTAATCAATTAGTAATCTGGTATCCACATTTCGACCAATTACGCCTACTCCCGTTGAAACATTAGAAAAAATTACTCGAATTAAATCATTCTGGTCTATTCCCCTCGAACAACACTGGTTTAACACTGGTGCATCAACTGCAACTCAATTGGTACACCTCAGACATTCGCGCAGCACCATCCTCCACGAATAGCAGCACTTCTCGCCTAGTACACCGACAAGTGCTGCTAAATCGTCGCCACCATATCAGTACTTGTCATCAGTTCGCCCTGAAGCTGCCGCCACTTTAGCCCCACAGTGCTGCTAATTGGGCCATATCCTCGCCCTGATCTGCTCCTATTTTTGCCCTAGAGTGCTGCCAAAAGTGGTGTTGCGCAGTAATAGTGTCGCCCTAGAGTACTGCCAAAAATGGTGTTGCCATCCCGTTCTCGGAACACCTCGCCGCCCAAGTGGGGCGTCTTTGTTTTCATTCACAGTGGCCAGAGGTCCACTGACCATATGCTTGCTACAAAAATATGGACATGCAAAAAAATTTATTATACACAAAATTCTAACGCTAACAGATTTAGAGAAAAATTTCAACGTAATCAAAAATCACTACAACAACTATTACTACATACCTTTTTTCGAGTGTTCAACTTATCAGAAAATGTTGAACGTCGTGCGATGTTATTGTCATTAACAAATGCATGCGGTTAGGACTGTCGCTGTGATAAGCAAATATTAGTCGAACCATTATGACACGCTGAAGCTTAACAGACTCATGAACAACTCCGTTGGCACCCTCAGACGTTATTTATGCTTGCAGCGCTTAAAAGTTGAGGCATCGATGGATAATACAAACTAGGAAGGAGAAGAAAATACGGTGCATCACCTTTTCCAGGAGGCAAGAGTGAGCAGTCAAAAAATGTCAATCGATGCTTAACCTTTCCGCGCTGCAAGCATAATTAAGGTCTGAGGGTGCCAACGGAGTTACACTTGAGTGGGTTAAGCTTTAGTGTGTTATAATGATTCGATGTATAACCGCACGCATTTGTGTTAATGACATAACATCCCACGACATTAATAATTAATATTATCATTTCCTGACGAGGAATGCAGTAATTCTACTGCAGCCTAACAAGGGCAGCGGCATCAGAGAATTAGAGGATAGGATGGATACAGAGAGAGAGGATCGGAAAGGAACGTCAGATGAAACAAAATAAGCGAAACAGTAGCACCGATAGTACAAGGTACTATCACGAAGTGCACAAAAACTCGAAAGCAAAAAATTATCAACAACGAAAGAACACAAGCTCAGAACGAAATTGAGAGAGAGAAAGTCTGAGGACAAAACTAGGAAGGGAAATAAACAGAAATGAGGCAGCAAAAGAAGAGCAAAGCAAGAACACCGGTAACACACGGTGGTGTAACGGAGTGTGCAGAAACTCCAAAGCAAAAAACAGCAAAAAAAAGCAATTACAGAGAGAGAAGGAGAGAGAAAAGAAGTTTAAAACAGAGATAAAAGAGAGAGAAAAGAAAACAAACAAAAAAGGAGCAAAAGGTAGCTAAGTTTTCGCGCTTCCAACTAAAAAAAGAAATCACCTCCAGCCGCTGGTAGTTTTGCAGGTTGCTCACCAATTCTGTGGCGCTGGTCCTGTCCCCACAAGTGATATTGCGAACACTCTCATGAGCAGGGTCACGTCGAGAAGCTGCATAAACCGAAACAAAGAAATAAGCAAGCAAACAACGGAGAGTAGAAAGCAGAAAGGAGAATAGGACACATGGGGAAAGCAACGAATCCAAATAGAAAAAAAATGGAGATGAGAAACATCAGAATACACAGAAGATCAACAAAAACACAGTTCTGTGTGAAAAGAATAAATGGAATTTCGAAAATCCGTTTGGACGGTACGTGCAACCCTCGCGCGGTGCCCAAATTTTGGCTGTTCATGTTTGAATGTACCAGCATTCCTCTTTTCTTCGCAGTAACTAATCAGTACTGCTGACTTCCCGGCAGCAATTATGGATATTGCTCCCCCCAAAAAAGTGGGGGGCGCAGGTCTCGCCAGCTCATTGGCAATGGTGCTGCCTCGATGCAGCACCACGTCAATAAGTGCTGCCCTCGTCAATACAGATGATCTTTTGCTGCTGCGCGTAAAATGTGGGCGTGGCAGGCTGAACTCTCGGAGGATAGTGCTGCGCGAATGTCTGAGACTAAATGTTTGACTGGAGTACTGCTAAAAGGGCTATTCTGTGGATCATCTATCAGGTTGATGCAAAACTAATTGCCGCTTTGGGGTATGCCTGAATTAACCTTTCTCTTCTGTAAAATTTGAGCAATTTTAAGCCAACTTGTGTGACCATGTGAAAGGGCTTTTTTTCTCCTTTTTTTTCTCCTCTTTCAATAGCCTCTTGAACATTCTGGCTATCTCTTCTCAGTACATTTTCGAAGAAACGCGAACAAATGGTGAGTCGAAGCGATTTCTAAGTGATCATGGTTAGTGACTTCGGACTCGATCACTTTTTACCGTAGTTGCATGTTGATCTTGCATTTGTTTTGGCTCGGAACCTTTCTTTCAATGGACAGCGAGCTACTGGTTCGCAGAATTTTCTTCCAGGGCTGGTAGTAAACCCCCTGATGTGAACTCTCAGCTGCCAACATGTCGTGACATCCTCATTCACATTTGTCGCGAGATGTTCATGAACTTCCTATAACAAAGCATGCGTTCTCGCTGATGTTGCGACATAGTTCGCAGCTCAGTTCAGTGACTTCCTCACGAATGTTGCCGCGAACCACGTTTATGACCTTGTAGTCATGAGACGCAGGCAGCCAAAGTTGAGGGAAATAGTGTGCGATCAAACGAGGCGCGATGTCGCGAACTCGAACGGAGTTCGTGAACGTCCAGTTCGTCCACAACGGTCAGGCATCAGCACGGGACCCTGGTCAAGATCAAAACAATGTTTTTTGAAACAAAGCAAACTTACGAAGCTCTCAATCCTTCGTCCACATCGCTTGTTTTATCCAGTTGTAAGCTTGACATACAGTTCGATATGGAGACACAAACTGAGTGGCTTTCCATACATATATCCAAACCACAGTAAGCACCCTTTCATCTTTTGAGCATCCTTTCATCTTTTATTCTGTGAAGTAGATGATAAACAAGCCGTAAAATCAATCCACAAAAAAGGTGATCTTAGAGAATTATCGACAAGGATTTCCTTTACAGGTCGCGGCACATGTGACAACTACATAAATAGCGGCTATGCGGCAAAAGTGAGCGAGAGGTCACAAAGAGAACATGAAGCATGCAGAACGAAAGTTTCATATACAACTGACACGAGGGGCCTGTTCATTACTGCTCGAATTGCGTGTCTCAGCACGAATTTCAAGAAAAGAACTTTTGCGAACTGAGGAAAAATTAAAAACACCCGTGAACTCTCAACTTCCTAGGATGATTCAAAATTTGCAGAGGAGGAGAGGAGAAGATTGTACTGTAAACACACACCAAACTCCACAAGTCACCAAACTTATGCACCTAGCTAAAACTATATGGCGAGAAGGCCTCAGACCTTCTCGAAGCATATCTGTGACAGTTTTCCATCCAATGAGGAGGCATAAGCAAAGCTTTTTCCGGATCCAAATTCGTCAGAAAGTAAATACACGCCCTGCTATGGTTTCGCAAAAGGTTTGAAATGCCCCGGGAATGAACCCGGCCAACACAACAGGGCTGTCTTTTTATGGCCAACACGCTAACTCAACGTCGCAAGATTCTCGCTACGTGTTCGCAAATGTCGCGAACCTGGTGCCAACGCGTTCTCACCTCAGCTGTCGCGACAAGAGGGGGTTTACTACCAGCCCAGAGATCGCCAAGGCAACCACTGGTCGTGGCCGCAGGTTGTTCTCTGACGATCAAGCGTTGAGGACAGTCGTGGGACCTAAACCGGGTCCTACCATTTGAACGTTGAGGACAGAGATGGATGCTCACTGTACCACAGTTTCAAAACATTTGACTTCAATCGACGTGACAAGAAAGGTACAGAACTGACGACAAGCGTCTCATCCACTATGACATCTTTTCTAACTTATATTTCCGTCCCAAAACGACTCATCTCTCGACCATGTGGATGAGGCTCTGTTTCTGTACGATAACAAGAAAAGCGAATTGGCATGGGTAGAAACGTTTCCCACTTCTGAGTTTTCCTAAACCAGATCTTCTCTCAAGGTAGGTTGTGTCAGGAGTTTCGTGGTGCTGTAAGGGTGTGAGTGAAGGCAGCCTTCCCCAACCTGGTCAGGCGTTGACGGCAGAGTCCTAGTATTGTAATTTTGAGTTGATGTCCGGAAATCTGGTCTAGATTTAGTTGACAGTGGTGAACAGAATCAGCTTTTCCCCGTTCCAGGATAGCCCTAAGCCTCTCACCTAAATACTCACCCGGTATAAAACTATATACGTAAATATAACTGTATAAGCTAAGTTATTACATTTTGAACTAGAGTTTTCGTTTCGGCAATTAATTTCGCACCAACCTGATGCTTTGATACCTCAAAAGATAAAGTAAATCATGAGAAATTATTAAGCTCAACAAATTGGGTATTCAAGGATCGATATTAAACTGGATTAGATCCTACCTTCAACCTGCAGGAAAATGTATGTGAAAGTGGGAAACTGTTTCTCAGAACGTCATACTTGCGTAGTCGGTATCCCACAAGGTGGTGATCTATCACCACTTCCTTTCCTTTTCTCAGCTCATGATTTACCTGCTACTCTGGTTTACTTGCCAAACTAGTAACACACTTCGATAAAAGTTCAGTTGTTTGCTGGCGATGCCAAAGTGTGTGGAATCTGTAATGATTAAAATCGAGTTAAAGTCTACCAAGACTTGACACTATCCATATCAAATATGCTGGACTGGTCCTTCGCTCGGGGGATTTAAGTCAACCTCTGCAAAACATCGGTACTTCTACATGAAGTGCAATATAAAATCAGTGACATCGTACTTTGTGCTTCGGCCCAAGTGCGCGATCTTGGTATATATCATGGTACAAGTCTAAAATTCGATAATCATGTGGATGTCATTGTACAGAAAGCCTTTTCTGACCTGTTTACGATCATGTGGAATACCCGATGTAATGATGCTTCTACATTTTTCACTCTCTACAAAGCATGCAGGCCATTCATCTTACTTCCACATCATTTCCGGGCTGTTTTATCATGTCACGCACCTAAAAATCACTGGGACCAACAAGCTAGAAGGTGTGCGACTTGTCAAAAGTACCCCTGCGCCCTCCAGGTAGGATTTCACCTATACCGACTCGGTTCTGAGCCGCCTGTATGTGATTCCAATTTTAGAGTATGGATCTCAAATACGGAACCCTTACACGAACAGGAAACAAGCCAAAGTGGAGAAACTATTCTATAACGAACGTTCACGTGAATATTAGTGTACTACAGATGCTTTCCAAATGATCCACTATCCACATTCGCTTTCCAAATGATCATTATCCACAGTATATGCATAGTTATAGAGAAGGACTCAATTTTTTCAAGCTTCACACTTTATTTTATCGACGCGTGTTCATATGATGCGATAGAATACACAAGAAACACTCTAGTAACGTTCTCTATTCCTTGTTCTTCCGTAGCGCTAGGTGGTTACAAATGCTACCTAGTAGAGTTTTGGGAGCACATGGTATCTGAATATTGGAGAGGAGATTGAGAAGGGTCAGACTACTTTCAGTTCAGAAATTTCCAGATTTCAGGCACTAATTCAATCCCACTGCAGACTCGCTCAGAAAACTACTGAAGAAATTCTGAAATACACGATAACAGCAAGCTGTTGTCATCAGTGTAATGTCGTGATCTTTTTCCTCATTTCAAAATCTATCCTAAACATCAAAAATGTTTTATACTAATTGTTCATCATACTACATATTGTTCGTCATACATGTCATACATAATGTTAGCTTGCTCATTTCAATGCCGCTTTATACTGTCTGTCTTTCGATGAAAGTAACTTTCTCAGAACAATTTGTTCCCTTTTACCTGTTTGCGAAAAGCAAAGCAACCCTGCAGTGCAATGGTGTGGCAAAAACGGTCACCATTTTGGTGATTAGCACGTGAAATAACCCCCTTCTTTTTGGGAAACCACAATAAAGCAAACATAGCACATGTGAACCCATGCAAAGCCCACTTCAACTGAACTAAACTAAAACCCACGTGCAGAATCCTTGCAGACCCAGAACAAAACTCGTTTAACAAACCTCATTTTGTATAAGATTAGTGGGGTTCCGAATGATTGTTCATGTTTTAATCGTGGGATTTGTGTTTTTCAACCCGATGCAGATCCCGGTTTCATCCCATGCAAAGCATGTTTTCTAGCTTTGCTAAGTACATAAGTGCATAGCAGCGTGACCTAAATACGATCCGAGTTTGTTTTCTTAGGGACATCTTTGTGATCTTTTCATGAAAACACTAACGTCAAAGTAAAAAGTAGAACATGTTTATCTAACTTCAAAGAACAACAACAAAGAATAATTCAAATAGCATAGCATAACCCGCATCTCGCTTCTCTGTTTTCGGTACAATTCTTGGCGCACCGAGTACCTTTCGGACATTTGGAGCAATAGCCTCCGTTGGAGTAGATCGCATCCCCGACTCGATTTCCCCTTAAAAGCTAGGTGGATTGAAGGAATCACTGAACACTTCCTGTGTTAGACAACACATTGAACAATTTTGAAAACAGAAATCCGCCCTGCTACGATTTCTGGGACAAATAATATAGAAAAGGCGGAGAGCTGTCGCAAGTGGAAGTAGGAATCACAAGCAAGGATAATGGTTCATACCGTGGTGCGTAAAGGCAGACGACTGAGTAAAGTGTTGAGCACTGCTTCACGGCACAACCAAGTTTTGTTGTATTCGCCCAGATCATCTGAAACCATAGCCCTGGTGAGAAAGGTTCGATGCAGAGGGCGTATTCCGTCAAGTACTGGAACTGCAGAGACTTTGCATCATAAATTTCTCTAAGAATTCGAGTTTCAGAATTTTCAATTCATTGCTTTATGCATGAAATTTTCAACAGCTGAGTTCCTATCACAGCGTTGAAATTCAAAAATCGTTCTCAGATGTGCATACAATGGTCGCTAGGTAAGGACCTTTAGAAAAAAGGAGAGCAAATGTGTCTTACGCTCTTTCATGTGGTGAAATGGCGGATTCGCCAGCGCTCCAAACGCCCGAATGTCCGAGACAATGTGCGCCTCTCGACGTGCGTAGGCCCCGCCAGGCGAGCATTAGGCGCGCATGCGCACGCGAGCAAATTTGGGAGTTTTCGCGGTCGCAAACACGACCCCGTCCACGCACTGTCTTCTCGGGTAGTTTTTCTGAATTGAGGTAGCCCAGAAGAAACGCGGCGCAAGGTATACTTCGGACCGAATAACGTATTCGAATAATAAATTCGAATAAATGTTCGAATTCGAATAATTCGAAATTCGACTATCCGAAAAAAAGTCCATTTTCGAATTTATTCGAAATTCGACTATCCGAAAAAAAGTCCATTTTCGAATTTATTCGAAATTCGACTATTCGAAAAAGTCCATTTTCGAACTTATTCGAAATTCGAATCGATTTCGTCTCGAATAATCGAATAATTTCGAATGATTCGAATATTCGAATGATCGAATATTTCGACTTTTCGAATTATTCGAATATTCGAATGAAGGAAATTTATTCGAATAAATGGATGCTATTGTTCCAGAAGTGGTTTTGTGATGCATTACTCCAGAGAAAATGGGTAAAACAGTCTTGTCATGCGCGAAGATATAGAAATACACGTTCTCAAACTACCACTTCTGGTGGTGTACGTTAATAGCGAAGTCCCATCTTATTTTCGTGTCTGAACTATCAACAGATTCTTGGTTTTCTTGACACGCTGTGCACGGAATGTTTCAAGGAGATTCTTGACCCGTCTTTCAGAACGGTATCTGCAGCAGTCTGCTGGACAATTCTCTTACCCCGTCTTTAGCTTCTGTTCCGTTGTACTTCCCGAGTCACTGTGCTCTCTTCTTTGGGGTCGTGAAGTAAGACAAGGAAGGCCGTTACCCGTTTACTAAAGTGATAGAGAATGTCACTACGGACTGCTCCGGAATGGTGATAATCGGATAGGAATGCATCGGGCACGAGGGTTTTGATTGTTTATCTTTTAATTTATTAGGTTGTTACATAAGTTTCCGCTGTTTTTGCATAGGGACTTTTGAACGCTTGTAATAAATGATTCCGTTCAGATTTTCCTCATGTCCACACACCCTTTTTAAGCGCTTGATCTCGCGAATATTCCTGATTATGAACCATATTTTTGGTCTTGTTTTGAAGAGGTAATTAATTTCGGAGTGAACAACCCTTTAAGAATGCAAATTCGTAACTGCAGTTGCACGGAGAATAATTTTAATATAACGTTGCATGAGGCTAACCAAATTTGGATGGACTAATCTCAAGGCCAACCTTATTCTCATGGTACTTTCTCTTCCCATTTCATTGTCGAGCAGTCTCTAGCACAGGCACCAAACTTGGTAGTCCAAAATTTTAATTATGCCGTTTTTCTCTCTGGAATTGAAGCGAAGTAAAGTGAGAAGTGGGATTTTCCCCACTGCGACTGGGAACATCCCTCATTTGACACTAATCGGTAATGTTTTATGGCAAGTTTCAAGCGTTCTGTGGAAATCACACCATTCTGCCACACCGCGGAGGGCGTCTTAATTTTGTTGCTCGACTCTCCGGAAAAGCGAGAAGCTCGCAGAGGAATTTTTAGTAGCGCATTATGTAGCGCAAATCTAGCTCTAACAGAGCGCCGGTTATCAGATCACAAGAATGTCTATTGAGCGAGAACCGATTTGCCAAAGTCAGTGACCTCCCGCACTGACCGACTCACTTCTTCGCCTCGTAGTTCACGGACTTCTGGGCCATTGGAGTCGGGCTCTTGCTGTAAAAACCGCAAAAGTCCAGCGATTGTTGATGCTCATACTTCGAATGTTACCTTTCGTTATCTGACTAGCGCCCCTTCGGGACGCTAGAAAGTGGGGTGGGACAGCCGCTTGGGGCATATGCAAAAGCTTACCTGCGAAATCTCCAGAAAATTGGTGGAGAAGCAGAACCAATCTTTACTTGGGCCCAAAAATGAAGTCCTTCTTTTGAGTTGAGTATGAGTTTAAGGAGTCCGTTCTCCACCGTATGGCGTATTCGTGAGTATTCCTACCGAGCCGAAGCAGATGCGTTCTCCATCGGCGGAACTGTAACCCTGCTAGCCGTTCCCCACACTACTGGACCAAAGCGAAATCGTATCCTAGTGTTTTCCACACTACTGGGCCGCTGCGGGCTTTCTTCCACCGGCGGACCCGTATTCTGGCGTCATAATTACTGTTAGGCCACAATGAACCCGTTCACCGTCGGCTGAACCGTATCCTGGTATTCTCCACTTTATTGAGTCACACCGGACCAATACTATATTGGCGGACCCTTACCCTGGTGCTGTCCACAGCATTGGGCCACGGCGGGGCCATTCTCCATCGGTGGACCCGTATCTTGCCGTTCCCCACACCATTGTGCCACTTCGGGCCCTTTTTCCATCGGTGGACCTGTATCCTGGCGTCCCGCACACCATTGGCCACGGCGGGCCCTTTCTCCATCGGTGGAACCGTAACCTGGCGCTCCCCGCACCACTGGCCCACGGCGGGTCCTTTCTCCATTGCCCCCCCCCCCATAGAATGGGTCGCCAAATCTTCGAAATTACTTTACAATACAAATAAAAATCTTGTGTTGGTTTATTTTTAATTGTTTACTATTATTATTATTTTTAACAAAAATTTCATCAATTGTTTATTATTGTAATTAATATTATTTTTATTAGTTTTTATTAGTATTTTCCGTCTGGGTCCCCAAAACGATGGAGACCCCACTTTTCTTCCCGCCCCTCCCGCCCACTTTCTGCGTTCGCCACTGGTGGACCCATATCTTAGCGTCCTCCACGTCATCGAAGCAGAGCGAACCGATCCTATAATGGCGGACCCGTATGCTGGTGTGCTGCACACTATTGGGCCGCATTGGGCTCTTCAGTCAGGTCAACGGTCAACCCTTATTCTGGTGTTTTTCCTCATTATTAGGCCAAACCGGACCAGGTCTCCATCGGCGAAGCCGTACCCTAGCATTTTCACCACTTTTGAGCCACGGCACACCTGTTTGCTATCGGAGCACCCGTGCCCTTTGTAAATCTCGAGAGTAATGGTAAAGGCTTGGCAGTTATTCAGAAATCTTGGCTAAGTATCTCTTGATTGATTGGTTACACAATGTCATGCCTTGATATGGTGAGGCTCTTACTGTGTATGTTAGTGCAAAAGTCGCTGCGAGAATCCAGCAACGGATGCGGCAATAGCATCCACCAAATGAGACGACCGCGTAGGTCCAGCCTTCACCCAGCTTTCAAGACGCACCACTGCTCTCGTATAGCAAAGAATCTCTTCAGTGAGGCTACCTGATGCATCGCCACAGTGGAAGGGGGCATTTCCTGCTGCGAATATTGTGCAGCCTGAAAGTTTGTAAACACTCCCT
>KN726401.1:31755-49126 GCA_000816745.1 Ancylostoma duodenale
GGCGATCATTTAAGAAAGCTTAAAAACCCCTCCCGACATGAGTGGTATCGTATTCCACCATAAATCAAATAGGGAAACAGGCAAACCCTTCGCATGCATGAACTTGGTCATGAAAAGAAATCGGCCAGCGACAGGGCTATCCCACCGATAAGTAGAGAGGCAAACAGCGAAAAGTAACAAGCCAACATGCCACGACTCCCACTATCAGGACAAAAGTTAGCAGGCGTTAGACCACATATGGGAATAGGTGGCCAGAATATCGCTCATCTCCAAACCAGTCAAGAGCGGCATCCATTTTAGAACTAGTGGACATTTCTCGCACCTATTGCGGGAAAAGGATTACCGTCTAGGGCGAATCCTCAGGGGTTCTATGGATCGGCAATCTATCCACTGGCCTTACATCAATATTGCATTGTTCCCCGTATCTGCTACTTATCATTATAGTAGGATCTAGCACATCATCCCATTTATTATCTCAACTCGCTAAATACCTTTTAAAGCATTAAAATTAATTTAAAAGCTCTGAACACGATTAGTAACTCTGTAGAAATGTCTCTAAGTATTCTCTTCGTTGTTATGATCATTTTTTACTATTTTGGGGCTTTCTTCGGCAATAAATTTTAGTTTTTGAGTTTGAGGCATATCGCGTTGATGGCAGCCCCTCGCCGCCCCACGACGCCTCAGGAAGCCGACTGGTCACAAAGCGCGGGCATCGCTCATACCTCCGCCGCCGAGTCCGATTCGAGCCTAAAATCAGGTGGGCCGGACACGTAATGCGCCTTAACGACAACCTTTGGAGAGTCCCCCCTAGCGATTGGATTCCACTAGGCGTCAAGCACATACGATAAAAGGAAGCCACCGATAGGATGGTCAGACCCATCCTCAAAGTCCTTCGACGAACGAGACAAAGCTCTTCGCGTTCTTGTGCGCACAGAACCCACATAGTTATATGAGCTTCCGGATTTTTCGATATCATAGAATTTTCGAATATTCAAGCCTTCGAATGACTAGTAGATAGAATCAGATCGATACAAATTCCAATACGTATTACAAAGACAGTACTGTCCTCTAGTTCAGCGTCGTTTACAGTCAGCTCTGGCACGTGATAGGGACATATAGAAGGATTGCTGGCGCTCGCGCGGCACATCCGAAGATCAACTGGGGTCACGGTAATCAAGATGATCAACGTTTGACACTCATTCTCTTCGATTTTTGGAGCTTTCCCATGTCGGATGGATTAGGAAGACTTTTTTAGTTTGTTTTCATTGTTCTTTTGAGCACGCGGACGCGTCAAGCTTGCAATCATAAGCTTTCAGAAAAAGTAATAGATTATTTAACTTACAACTCCGATTAGAACCAAAACCACGAGCTTTTTTGCCAAGTTGAGCATGAGTGGGACTGCAGTAGCGTTCATCTATCGCTGAAAAATCACGTTTTCTGAAAAGGCTAACTGTAATTAGGTCGGGGTCAAACTCCAAAAAAAAAAACAGTCGCTATTCGTTGAATGAGGAGACATTTATGAAAACTGCAGTCTCAAGAGACGACAACAACGATTCCAACACTAAACAGGTGGTAGAAACTTGGCCGTCAGAACTAAACGTTCACAATGTAGGTTGACTGGGTTTGAAAAACCGCAGGACGTACTCGCTAGTTTGCCGCTGACCACTGTCATTTCAATAACGATAGAGGGATTTATGAAACACGATACAACTAGAACAATTCTGTGCTGACAGCTTTTTCACTGATTCTCAATGAAACTGTACCGCCATGCAAAATTTTATGCTGAAGAATATATAGGCGAGTACAATCTTGTGCCGAATGTGTTGCTCCTGAGGATCAGAATCGAATCCATTCTCTCTTTCTTAACGACAGCACCCACAGAAAAAATTGTCACTCAGATTCTAGCGCGATCTTGGGTTTCTGACTATGAGAAACACAGATAATGTGGTTAATTTTGTCAGAACTCACGTTTAAATGGTTTTCGGATATTAACAATCTGCTGAATTATAGCAAGGCGGCCGAGTTACGTTGGTGGAATATATCAAGAAAGTCGATAACGCTGCCTTTACTGTCAACGAATTTTTTGGCGCAACCAGATAATCGACTAATCTTTGAGCTTTTCTGAAGGGAGAAATAGCACAAACGAAAGGAAAATAGAATGTTCTTCACAAAGACATTGCTCAAGGAAAGAAACAAAACTTATGGTCAAATGTAAAGAGCTAACAAACAGAAAATTATATCACAATTAAAAATTCAAAAGTTCTAGGAAAAACAAGCGATGGTACGGTCTAATAATAATTGAAAGAGCCTAAATGGGGAGATCAGATCATTACAATTGTAAATTCTCGAAATAAGCATGGAGAACAAAAGTTTTCTTTCGAAAACTGAGTGACTGTGGCAGAAAACAGCTGATTCGGATCCCCCGGATACCAAGTCTAACTTATTATATCTTGGGAACGTTGATGCCTTCGGCGGTGCAACTTGCGTAGAATTACTGGGACTATCGTCTAGACTCCTATCTGTCAAAACTTTGAACATGAAGGTTATCGTGGGTGCTGCCTTTAAATCATAGCGTCATCATGATTATCAGTTACCTTTAAACTGTAAATTACCTTCAAGCATTCAAGCCAGCAAGTCAACTACAACTGCTCATATGAAATTTAATTTCTAAAAAGTTTCATCAAATGTAATCAGGGCAGTATCGTTTGAACTGGAAATGATTTTTTTTTCATTTTCATTCCGAAACCATAATTCCAAGAAAAATCTACATCTATCCGCCACTACATATAGTGGCGGCCACACATTTAGCACACTCACGATTTTGAACGACAGAATTTTTCACAAATCCTAGCCATATGATGGGAAATCGGAATCAATTTCGAGTATGTGTTGGTGCCTTACGGGTACTTCCTTTCGGTTGCTTACCAAGTATACAGAGTCCTTTAAAATTGCCTTAAAAATTAAATCATTAATTTCATCAGTTTTTCCAATATTTTATAGAATTTCTATCTCTGCCTATGGGAGAAGGAGAAATGGTGATTTGGATTAGGCAAATCTGTCCGAACCATTTTCCTATGTTTCGCTGTTAGCCTACTCTCCGTAGCGGCTGGAGTCAAGGGCAGAAATAAACCGTCAAATTTACACAAAAATTCCATTTAATCGAATCAAAGGAATATTGGAAGTTTCGAGATTCTCCTTTGTGTATCTCAATGCTTGTTGGGATCACGAATCATAGAAAAATCCACAGCCGAAGTATATGCCTTATCTTCGAGCCACCTATGAATCCTTTTTTTTTTCGCAATTTTTCAGTCCTCGACATTCTTTATGTTTTCCTAAGTTGAACAAGTGTGAATCAGTACTATAATGGCAAAGTGTACAATTACATCGAAATCTAGAACGAACTTTCTCTCAATCCAATAGAGTCATGTAAGGGAGAAAGGCAAATATTTCTGAAAGCACTCCCTTTTCTATGATCGAGTGCCGCAATTCCGTTTAAAGCCATTTTCTAGAGGTGCAGAGTTGAGCAAAAGAAGGGGTACATTGTGTCTTATCAACTTCTCGCGTATTGCCCTAATAGCTCAATCCAGACCTGATATATGGATTTCAAATTTCCATCGGTTCATTGCCCAAAATTGCCAGCGTCCTAAATAGATTACCCCACTGTACATAAACCGCTACGCAACACAGCCAAAGGGAGATAGTGAAAACAATGCTACGGCTAGAGCAGGCCCAAAGTTTGGAGATTATCAAAGTTTACTTGTCAAAAGCCAGCACCACATTTAAGATTAAGCAGTTGGCGTTTACTAACTATTAGCGGTATGCCCCAACTACTACGTAATTGGGCAAAACTCCATCTCTGTATAAGCTGCGAAGTGATAAGAGTTTGGAGGTTACTCCTTCAGCTGGAGCTTCTCTACCGTCTATTATTCATAGCCTATACTCAAATTGTGCCATCAATGTTAGGCAGAATGAAGAAGTGAATCTAAATGGAACAGTTCTACGAATAAAACAAAACTATAGCGCCATGACTGGAATATACGCCAAGAGATTTCAGTGACGATTGAAGCTCACTACACATCGCAAATCAAAAATGCTTTCGATGACCTGTGGAACAGACCGACAGAATGAACTGCACTTCAATGGTTTTATGTACTTTCAAATAACGACTGATGGTGCTTTAATAAAAAAAAAGAGGGTCCAAACGACATTACACCAACAAAATGTGAAATTTGGGTGGAGAACTGTCCCTCTCAAAGCAATATCATGTGCCCTTACAGCGAACCCGACGGTGAACACAATGGGAACATTCCAAATACACGTAGTAGGCCGGAGCCGACTATTAATGCTCTGCCAATAACAATATCGACTGGTCGTGATGGCTTCATCTCCGGCTCAGTCTAAACACAGGAATTCGAAAGGAAATTAAAACACTATTTAATCACTTACGAGCTATTTTCAGGTTAAAAGTGCAGAAGCCAAAATTAGGAGAACTACTTAACAATACAGGGTGCGGTGTAAATAATGGGTCAAAGTTGTTTGCTGATAACTTTTTTTGCAATAGCCCAAACTCGAATTGCTCTCTAATATTAGTCACTCAAATCTTACAAACTACAATCATTGGGAGATATCTGAAGTATCGTTCCGCCTTCGTGGAGGTTAGACCTACGGGATACCCAATCGTTGCAGCCGCCATACAGTCAGTTCGTGTTCTACGTCTCATTTCCTGAAGCACTCCGCTCTTGCCAGACCTATTTTCATGTGGTACTCCGCTTCACCTGCGTTCCAAATCTGTCCTTCATTTTCAATAAATGACTATTTTTCATCCTCGTATTCAGCGAAACATCAGCTATGTATTATATGTAGTCACTAACAGGGATATCATACTCATGATAAAGGTCAATGATAAAGGTCATCAAGAAAACACCTTTCCACTACTTCTGATTCGTTGGAGAGCTGCGCATGCACTGAGCGATTCTCGCTGTTCCCGATGAAATTGTCCACACCGAACTATGTCGTTCTAACACTATCATCGTTCAGAGCTGTCCGTCTTCTGCGGCCATTCTAGCTAATCTTTCTAAGTTCTGCCCTCTGTCATGATAATGCGCTTCTCTACGGACGAGCTATTTTTGTTGCGGGCGGCGCTGCATGTCGACCTCCTCGTTGACTGGTTTATTCATCATCTGCAATACGCCTATATCTGTGATCGCCTCACCCCCTCGCCTAACAGTTTTACAATGGATCTGTGTGTTATGGATTTTCCCGGCGTGTGGAACCGCGACATCTATGAGAGCACATGAATGATAGCCCTTTGTCTTACGAGATCATGGTGCGAAATGGACGGCCAAGTTGGGAGGTGTTTCTGGGAAAGATAAGTGATTTAGAAACAGGATTCCACCGTTAAGTTTCGTGAGACGATTACGGCTCTTCTCGAGTTCGGACGTGGTGGTGGCAATACTACAGATAAAATTGAGGGTGAAAAAGTTCAACTTTTTGAGGCTGGAACTGATGAAGAAATTCGTCGCAGTATTGATGTTGCACCCTGTAGTTTGTACTTCTGCAAAACTTCGACGATTCCACATATATAGAACTTTATTACCAAATATTACCAAATAGATCCAAGACAAGTGCACTAAATCATCGATGTGACCCGGATTGTACCGCTGTTAGATCATGTCTATGGCTATAACAAGGAATCACAGTAACTGTCTCAAAAATGATAGAATTCAATAAATTCTAAAATAGCTTAATACTGGAAGGTTCGCTATTCGACAAGAACACGAGACTATAGGGGATATCAGAGTAGGCAGGTACGGTACATCTACAAAAACGAATGGTCCTGAGAGTCACAATCAGAGATATCTAAGAGAAATGCTTAATAAAGAAAAAGTCAAAAATGAGAGACCACCTTCACATTAAGAGTGAACTGGTGAAGAAAACTAGTGAAATGTATGATGAGAAGAACATAATTGCCACAAACTCGCTCTAAGATTTATGTTATCTACTTCAAAAAAGCAGTAGAGGCAGTAAGCGAGAATGCAGTGGAAGTTCTTGAACACAACTATGAGCAGAACTAGCCCTTGGGGCTGAACCATAACTGGTGCTGCAAGTTTCTGTTAACACTATTATTAAAAATAATTTCCCATGAGAAACAGGCAGCAATAATGGCAATTGACAAAGGAAACTCAAGAATTTAGAAGCAGTTTCGAAAGGGTAATGGTGAGAGAAATATCGCTGACGAAGGTTCAAACACTACGTGGTGATGATCCGTTCGTACCATTCCTCCTTGAGTCCTCCGGTGAAACATCGTGTTCGTCCTGGTCCTCGGTAGATACGCGTTCGGGAGTGGGTGAAGGCGAATTGGATCGGGAGACCAATTCCTTAAGGCGTCCACCAAATGCCTGCAAAACCTCTCCCGGTTCAAACACCGAAGTTCCGAAGTAAACTGAAGAAGTTAGCTATAAAAAAGCAGATCAACGTACATTTAAGCGTCCATCGCGGTGGAAGGTGTCTAAGAAGTCTCGTATAAAATCATCAGATCGACTTTTCCAGTTGTTGATGAATTCTAAGCCCTTCTCCTTCAAACTGTCCACCTTATTTTGAATTTGGTATTTGCTCGCCTGAAATAGATCCAGGTATGACGATGGATTTAAAACTACTTGTGCATCAATTTCCAATCCTATTTCGATGTTTCGGTGCATTTTATCACTGAAATGTAATCTACGAACATAAAAGTAATTTACGACTAAACATGAGAATAATAACGAGGTAGCAAACCTTCTCAGATAGAAGAATGGGGTACTAATTTCTCTTCTACTTCTCTTAGCTGCTGGTTTCTCTTAGATCGGAATATTATACGTTTAGACGAGGACACATTCGAACTTGTGCTCAGATAGACAGTAACGGCAGCAAAACGAGAGCTCTCTCAGTGCAAAGCATTACAAGGAAAATTGCTGCTCAAAAAAATTGCTCAAGCAACTTCCACTGACCAACGCTCCGCCAAGCCAAGATTTTAAGATGGTCGTACATGGGATCTAATTCCAAGGAAAAGTTTCGGATAAGGTACACCAGAAGTTCCACGATAACATTGCCGTGTTCTCTCGGAGTACAAGGAGTACAGAGCTGCTGTAGCTTACATTTGCAAAGAAAATAAGTTTGTGTACCTGATCAAGAGTATGAAGCGCCACATTTCGCTTTTGGGATTCCATCATACAAAAAAAAACAAGTTGAACTGGTGAACAACTCTTCTTTCACAAACTGGGGCTGTTCATTATTGACAGCATGGAACATCTAGGCCATCATTAATGTTCTAAATGTTGGCAATCATCTGCTAATGTGACTTGAGGTAGTGTGCATGTTTTTTGAGAGGTGCT
Source organism: Ancylostoma duodenale (assembly GCA_000816745.1). Taxonomy (NCBI): domain Eukaryota; kingdom Metazoa; phylum Nematoda; class Chromadorea; order Rhabditida; family Ancylostomatidae; genus Ancylostoma; species Ancylostoma duodenale. The sequence goes on from KN726401.1 coordinate 39,126, forward strand.
GGCATATCTATCTGGTGTTAGTCCTATGATTTGACCTCAGAAATTTAGCTGGCAATAACCGAGTCACCTGGTAGCTAGAATGCAATCAACATTATCGGTTGCCACAGCAGAATGTGGAGAAAATGTTGAGGTTACATTCATGAAGTGGTGAGAGGGTGCTTATGAGAAAACTCTCTTGATCATGGCCACAGGTATCAAAAACACACGCATAGGGGCCCATACGGATCCAATGCCTCTACGGATAGCAGATGAAGTCGTATGCGTGGCACATACCACGAACAGGATTGATCGATGTCGATCAGCCTTGAGATTTTAACTCATCGGAGCCTGGATGAGCAACGGAATCCCCGTATGATGACATAATCTTTCAGCGGAATCACAACACGTGATTTGCCTTTCATCTATGTCGCAAAAGATTAGCCGCAAAAAGTCCATTCCAGCTAATGATTAGCGGGAACCTAGTGCAAAAATTTAAAAATTAATCTAAAGCTAAACTAGTCTCACATTCAACTTCTTGGCCAGCATCTCACCAAGACTTCTAGGTCAGCGATTTGCTGCCATTTTAGCCAAAAGCTCAATAAACTCCTCTGATTTCCGAAATACTACTGATTTTAATGAACAACACTGCACACATAACAGACATGTTTAACGACCCTAACTGCAACGTACCGCCAAAAATCCGACGTTAAGCTCTTTTGCTGAATAACCCCGCTGCAGATTTCTGCGCACGTATTTGTCATAATCACGGATTATACGACAGACGACGTCACTAGTTGAAACACCTTCTGTACGTTGTGTTTCGATAAACATTTCTAAATAATAAACATTTCTAAATGAATAGAAACATAAGTGAAGTTAATGAACTATGAACATATAATCAGTTATGAAAACACCTTCTCTCCTGAACTTCTCGTACAAATCCTCCTCTCCAGGTGCAACATAAGGAATGGCATCGTGTGCGATGAAATCAACCTGTAAGAAACAATGTTGTGTTCTCAAGAGCGTAATCAATCATGCGAACTGCTCCAGATGTTTGTTAATGTGATTGGGCTGCTGTTGCACTGTACTGTTATTTATCAAGCCTTACTTTCAGCTCCTTTAAGAACTCGACAGTGCAGAACCATGGCGCATCACGGTAAACTTCATCGACGTAGCGGCAGTGTCGCACTCCTTCGTATCTCTCATCTTCTGATGTCACCGTACGACCTTTGTACTTGTGTGTATTCTTATCACCGCACACTGAAAACGTCTGCATCACAAGCAAAAGACACATTTGCAACCAGCTAAACAGAAGTTTGGCAAAAAAAAATGCTCACCACCAACGATAAGGTAGACGTTAGGAAATGCATTTTTAGCTTGCCTCAGCTGGTTAGCGTGACCGTGATGAAACAAATCATATATTCCATCTGCATAAATGCGCACTGGGCGACCAGCTAAAAAAAACACCGAGGATAAACAAAAAAAATCACTTGGAAGGAAAAAATCCAAGTTAACTGTGAAGGTACGAACCCAGCTTGCAGAAATATATTACATGACTTTCAATACAAAAGGGGAAACATTCTTAGGAATGTGGAATGCCCAGTACAAGCAAAGGAGTAAAATTTGCAAATGGCAGCTGTACAAACTGACTTTGATCGCAGCGCAGTGCAAAAAAGCACGGAATCGCGATAATCTTCGTAAACGTCACGGTGCATGTCTAAATCGTGTCGCATGGAACGATGATGGAGAAATACATTCAGTGATATAATAGAGAAACTACTTCACACCATTCGGATATCAACTATGCAACTCTCAAAATTAATTCCGCTTTTGAGCATTCCTTAACCTATTGACGACCGCGTGGCTCACCGGTGAGCCGCGCGTTTTTGGTAGCGTGGGACCGTGCGGCTCACCGGTGAGCCGCGCCCTTCTTATCAAGTATTGGACCTTATTTTCGAACTATTTTGCTGTATTTCTATATGAAACAAGTACAATATTTACTAAGAAGGTCTCAAACAACTGCTGTTCAAGAAAGAGTTTTCCTTTATTGCGGCAAATATCATAAAAAGGATGAGATTTTGAAATCGAGGGAGCTTGCTTTACATTTCTCTCTGTATGAAAACCATATTTCCTACATAGAAACACGTTCGTTACACCCTTCACTTTCTAATTCGTCAGGCTAGACCCACATGAACGTGTGTCCTCTCTGAACACTCCCTTATAGCACTCCAAACACCTCCGACAAACTTATTTCGGCCTGAATGAAATCCAGAAGCGTTTAGATTCTCTTCTTTTCTGGTGCTATGATACTAGTAATCTTCTGGAACTACATTTGGAAGTATTTTTGCAAGAATATCTGTTTTCATCCTAGTTATTTTATTGTAACAGCGTGGAACCCCGCGGGCACCACACTCTTGAAGGGGGTGTTGGTCCCACGCGCCAAACACGCAAAAATGCGCGCGGTCGTCAATGGGTTAATAAGATATCCAAAATGAAGAATGACGGTAAAACTTTCACTTCGAGTTGATCTCACAGCTTCGTGTTGCAATTTCAAAAATAACCGTGGCAAGTTTGCCTACACAACGATGCATTAGAGATGAGCTCACCTGTATTAGCTTTTGCCATTGCAATAGTTATCTTCCTTGTATAGTCCACTCGATTCCTTTCGGCGATGGCAGCCTCTTCGTCACTGTAAGGCGCTGGTCCCTTCAGAGCAAGTGGTAGAGGAGCATCCTATCAAAGGGTCATACATAATAATGAAAAATGGAGCATCACACAAAAACCTCATAGAATAGACTAAAAGTGTAATAGAGTACAAATAAATATATGGACACATCGACCCTTTGTCGGGCGCAGGTACGTCCCCATATTTGGGGACCCGAGCAAAAAAAATCGGATTTATTTACACCAATTCACTTTTTGATGGCACTGTCGCAAACTAGATAAGTCCACAACCACGACTGATGCAATTTTTTTTTCATCGTGAACAGAATAGCAGTTTGGAAATGTTTTTGTGGAACATCAAACATTGTAGAAAGAATTCTCGGATATTCGTGATAGAGTTGATGTTCGGAGAGTTACTGAACTAACTGGAATAACTATGGAACCAAAGCACTTCTAAACTCTGAAGTTGAGATTGTTCAAGAAGCACATCTGCTAAAACTGTAACTATGACCATTGAGTAGCACTTTCGCTTGCTTTTATAAACGAACATCGACTTTCATAAACGAACGATGTGCCGTCGAAGGAAGTTCTAGAAAGAAACATCACTGAACTGAGAGAAGCACAAAGTTGCACGACATTCGCGAGCTCGAGGGCCCAGAGTAGGCGCACAGCTGGAGTAGCTATTTTGCGTAGGCATTTAGGCTAATCCAAGCGATATCAACGTAGTGTTTTTATTCGTGGCAAATCCAGATGCGATGAAAAAACCCTTATTCGATCATTTACACCAAATTTTGTCCGAACATGGACTATGTTCTTTAGGGATATACCTCATAATAGCGTATCTTACTAATAATTAGTAAAAATCTCATGACTACAAAGGAATAGAAGAAATAGTATACCTCCAGAGCTGAACGCTTCGATGGCAAGAAGCCATCAACATCAGAAGCAGCGCGTTTGCGTATCGATGCCATGGACAGCTAGGAATGAGCAGCTTTCCGCGGTGGTCACGAGACGCTCTTAACTTGCCCTGCAAAGATAGTTTTTTGTACGAAATGAGACTAAAACCGCCAACGTAACACTGCCGGCATAAATGACCTGGAGGCGTGGACGAACGAAACTTCAACAATAAACGGATTGCGATCGCTTTCAATCGATAAAATTATCATTAAAAACTGATGGCCGCATAGTTTATCCACGACTTGTGAAATTTTCACACCTTCTTGGTCCTCCTTTTAAGTCCCTATGAGATGAGGTTGTCGCTTCCTTTGTTGTGAATTGACTGACCGAATCTAAGGAGTTCCAGTAAAATGAATACAAGTAGACTACAACAACTCTTCTCCGATTGAAGTGGACACCATAGGTGCATTATCGCCTATTTGATGGAGGGAAGTACTAAGCAGGAAAGATAGCTGAATGAATGAGATATACTCCTCTGCTCCAGGGAACGCTAATCACCGCGAGTCGCCAGCACGCAGTACACCACAAGAGGTGCGGCAGCATGTCTCTATCCATCCGTTCTCCTAACATCATCGTTCTCATCCTCAATAGATCCTCTCGTTTCCTGCGCAAAGGGATGAAAAGGAAGCTGTTGAAGTGATTCACTCGTGGTGTAATACACAGAAGATAACGAGGACTCAATAAGCGCTGCAGGCAGTGCCTTATGTTGGGGAACATCTCGAGAACCGATCAGATTTTTGAACCATCATGAGACTGGTGCAACGAGTCTCAGGATGGTTCAAAATTTCAAGATGGTTCAAAAAAAGGGCCCAACATTCACAGGACCCCGTTTTCGTGGGTTTCAAACAGGATCTGCATTATTTCGCCATTGGATATAAGTTCTAGCTCAAGTTAAGCCCCGAAGTTCAGAAGAATCTCGAACATGAAGATTTCGCGGATGCTACCTTTAAGAAACTGGGTTCGCTTGAAATTCAGCAGACCATTTCCAGGTGAAAAATGTAGACAGAAGTGGCGGACGCTGAAAGTGGGCAGGAGGGGGATGATGGGAAAAAGGTGGGTCTCCGCCATAGACACAGATGGAGAATAAAAAATAGTCATAATAATAAATAGCTAATAGTAATTGTTTGAAAAATGCCAACAAAAGTAAAACATTGGAAAAAAGATTTTGTTTCATGAGGTAAATTCAAAAATTTGGCGACCCCTCCTGGGGGAGGAAGGCCTCCCCTGCACCCTCTCCCTACCACTCTCTGCGCCCGTTTAAAGGCAGCGTTCGGGGAAATTCTCGTGACTGGGATCTCTCCACCACTTGTTAGAGGGCTGCGCGTACTTTACTATTCAGAAGTCAGAACTAAGAAACGCAGCCCCGTGTTTCTAAAAAATGAGGACTCACAAACCCCTTGAGGACTCAGTTTGGCCTACGAGAAGGCAAATGACGTTAGGTCGAGCCTGACGACGCGTTGTACTCAGGAGCTTCGTACTAAGAAATTCGAAACGCCGAAGAGAGCACTACTCAGTATTTGAGGTTCTTTTAGGTGCAGATGTGACAATTTGCTACATTTTATGTACGGAGAATTCAGTCATGGTGTGGAGATGAGACAGTATGTGTTTGTTTTTATCTGTGTATGCAAATTAGTTCAGATGGCTATCTACATTGTATGGGTTTTTCCTTCGCAGAGTGCTATTTTTGCGTCCATTTTGCACTGCATTTGCCGCAATTTTAGGATTATGCGTAGGTTTTTTTTCGTCTGAAGGCAAAATAACGAAAAACGAAAGGAAAAGCTTCTGAAAATGGAAGTAAAGCAAGAAACACACTCAAAGCGCACTGTATCGATTGATTTTGGCTGCACGGTGCGCCGACGTCCGACGCCGCTGCAACTCGTACACCGAATTTTACCCGCATAACTTGCTTCTTAAGTAACCACGATTTACGCAATTTTTCCCATTTCCCGAAGTCAAATTCGGTTCTAGCGCATCAGAATACCATAGAATGTGGAACAATCTTGGAGGCGAGAATTTCCCCTTACGCTGCCTTTAAAGAGATATAGTATATTTCCTATTGATGTACGCAGAAAAAGTTGCTAAAACTAAATAAGATGAGAACCAGAACATTCGAGTTTAAAAGCAGTGTGTCACCTCGTTTTCCTGTTCAAGCTTTTAGCGGATTCTGAATCTCGCCGACACGCTGAACCCAGCGGTATCCAAAAAATGTTACAAAACTGTCTCTAAACCCGTTTTAAACGTTTTTTTTTGGGACATGATTGGGAACGGTCTGTCGAGCCGAGTGAACGCGTGAAGCCGTTGATCTTATCCATCGGACAAGTTAGAGACCTGTTCGCCAACGCTACAGACGTTGCGGGCAGCCAGCACATTCACGGACCGCTCTGCCCTGCGTCTATATTATGAAAGAGGGTCAGTCGCAGACGCACACGTTTGCGGCCGTAAATTATGCGTCCGAGCTGCGTCAGCGAGGCGACTGGCCGTATCCTTCACCATCTAGACACACACAAATCTACTATAAATTATCCTTTACACTGAAAAGTCATGTGAATGTTACCATGTTACGTCTGAGCAGAAAAAAATATCATGGAGCGTTCGGGTTTCACAATGTTTAGCACTGACTTCATTTCTTCGTTGATGAAAACAGTGAGAAAGACTAGTTGGAAATATAGCTAACAAGGAAGATGGTGGGCGAAAGTGCCAAATATTCATTGGTATTGGATGCGGTGATACTCTCAACATGTGCGTTATGTACTTCCTACACAAAAGAATGTCTCTGAAGTTCGGTGGCGATACATTTAGCGGGAGAATGTATTCGGCAATACATTTTAGGGGTTAAAATTTAGCTTGGCAATACCTTTTCCGGGAGAATGAGTCAACAGTCTGTTTGGCAATACAAAATGCCGTTCCGAACATCAGTATCATGGCACGATTCTTGATGATATCGGATTTTTACGTGGTTGATAAACCCTCTGTTTGACGACTTGGTTCGCGTGCAATACAGTTGGCAAGATTCGCGTGAGGATACAATTGGAGAGTTTTGGGTGGCAATACATTTGGCGGACTTCGCCTGCCGGCTTTAGCCGTCTGGACAACATGCGGCCGTCCAACGCGCGCGGTCGCGCGCCGCTCTATTATAGAAGGGCGCGCTAGGCGCGCCCCTGAGCGTGCTTTTCCTTCGTGTGTTCGCGCCTATCATAGGTTTTGAAGTGAAAGCTTCTATTTTCCTGATATTATGAAGTGTGAGGGCACCTATTCCCGCAATATGAAAGTAATCTAAACGTAAAAAGGAGATGACGACACTCTGAAGGGCAGAAGTGTGCCGTCAGATTAATGAAGTGTGGCAAATGAATGTGTGGCAAATGAATCACGAGACGTCAGTATATGCTTTATTTGGGAATGAAGCGAGCCGCAGTCATGCCAAGAACCACTATTCAATGGTTTACATGCTCAAGCACCAGCACCTGGAAAGCAAAGGCACATACAGGTGGTTCAGAAACGACTCGGTACGGGTGAAATCCTTTGTGGAGAGTGCAGAGGTGTTTTTGACAAGTCGCGCACGTTCTAGCTTGTAGGTCCCAGTGCTTTATAGCTACCTGAAAACGGCCGCGGAAATGAAGTGGAAAGTACGTGGAATGCATGCGTTCAAGCAGTGCGATACCGAGTGCGCGATGAATGGCCTGTATGTACAGTCTGCACTCAAGGAGCTGAATCTCCACGCAGCATATGCAACACCAGGAAGTGGATTCCATCTCAACCCAAGTAGGATCTTTTCTCAAAAAGTAGCAGCTATCGCACAAACTTCTATCAATAGAACATCAAGAAAGATTGTAAGTGTTGAAAGGGGATGCCTTAATAAATGTTACGGAACTCCTGCCTCTGTTGTTAGACACTCCGCCTGGATTCCGCTATGAGAATCTTAGTTGCTTCACAACACAACAGGATTGCACAATAATGGGATATGTAAGTAAATCGCCACATAGACTAGCAACTTTTTCTCCTTCGACCTAGAAAAAGTATCAAATCTGTCCAAGGATAGCTTAAAAATTGAGTAGACAGCTCGCTATACTGACCCTAAGTGAACATTCTGACTGACTTGTGGGGATTTAACTAGTCCATCTCTCTGCCGTTTGAGACCAACAGAACAGATGGATCAATGTAATAGTGCGCAACGGCAAAATAGTACAGACATATCGTAACATCACAAATCGAACTAAAAAAAAAACAACTAAGCTGAAATGCGGCAAGCGCAACTAAGCGGTGACTGGACTCATCTATAAATTTCAGCCACAATGAGCACGCATAGGAAAGTCTACGCTTCCACTGATACGATTTGGAGACCACATAAATGATGGAAACAGTGAAAGAAAATGTTGCCGTCACAAATCTGAGTGAGAAATGAATCTTGTGGCTCCACAGGATGTGAATCTACGTGAATCCACGCACACCGCACAAGAGGAGTGTTCATCTGAATCCTCTCACTTCACAACATCAGGAAAACAAAAGCTTTCACTTCAAAACCTATGATAGGAGCGACCACAGCAAGGAAAAGCACGCTCTAGCGCGCCCTTGTACAACAGAGCGGCGCGCGACCGCGCGCGTTGGACAGCCGCATGTTGTCCAGACGGCTAAAGCCTCGCCTGCCTGGGTAGTTGGCAAACCCGTCTGCGAGGCTGCCAAACGATCCTCGCAAAATGTATCACAAGTGAACTTTAGAGATGTACCTCGATTGATGCAACCATTTTCCTATTCAGAACAAATAAAGCAAATATTGTAAACAATGCCGCATCGAGGAATGGTCAGTGGAAAGGACTTAAAAAGGAGCCTGGCAAATAACGCGAACAATGTGGGAATGAAATGGAAAGCACTGTGTCAACAAAACTTGATTAGAACGATAAAGATTTCAAAAACTGACGATTAGGATGACATAAAATAAGAAATATTCAGAGTCCAAAAGATGATTCTTGCAAAAGGAGTGGGCAAAGTCCGCACCACGACAAGCAAATACGAGGTGGCGTGAACACAGCAGAAGCCGATAAAGAAGCGCCGATAGCAAGAGCGCAATATGAAGCTTGGCGCATAGTCTGCCATTGCAGAATTATTCGCAAGAGACTACAGTAAGAAGCAGCAACAGTCAGAAACTTCTCGATGGTTCGCAATTGAAACGGAGCCCCCTTTGGATCTAATCGTAGTGGAAATTACCTTGAAATGTTCACGATCAGAACCTTATTTCCAAGAATTGTATCCACGAATAAAATTCCGACTAAAATGCTCAGAAAAAAAAACCGTAGGACCGCCAATGTGAGATCGATATAATGATCAGCATTCTCAGAATTTCATAGCAAATAAAATAAAGAATAGAGCTAATAGTATGTACATAGTGAAGTGAAGCAATCCACGATTGAAACAAAATCCACAGCACATAAAACAGCATAATCACTGATGTTGAGAAAAGTTATCGACGTTAGAAAACATGCATTTATAAAGGGAAAAAAATTTGGAATGTGGCTCCTCAAACTGAAAGACTCCCCAGTTCCCCAGAAACGAAGCGGGTGAGCAAGCAACTGAGTAATGGTGCGCGGCGGATACTCTTCTGATAAAATGAAAGCGGCGTACGTTGGGCGCGACGTAGGATAAAAACGGCGGTCCATTGAGGGGGCGTGTCATTGTGAGGGAATGATGGGGCGTTACCAAGCTACTGTGACTAAGAGTGTCCTTAGAGTATCCCCAGACTTCGCCAGTTCAAATGAATAGAAATGAACCGGCGATATAAGAGATAAGGATCGTGGAAATGATACGTATCGATTCCACGCTACATCGCCATGGATCGCTGCCAAACGGAGCTCATCGCCCGTACTCTCGAAGATGTGCTCAAAATGAACTGGCGATGTGAGTGATAGGTATAGTGGAAACGATGCCTATCGATTGCCACGCCCCTTTGATTATCATCCCTCTTTCGTCTGGGGTCTCCTCATTCACTTTATCCATGTGGCGACCGCCGGCGGTCGTGGCGATCGCGACGACAGCCGACAATCGTGGCGATCGCCACGATTGCCGGCGAAGTCTGGGGATACTCTTAGACTTCGCCAGTTCAAAATGAAGCACAATGAACCGGCGATGTAAGAGATAACAAAGATGGAAACGATACGTATCGATTGCCACGTTATGTATTGGGTTGGGCAATAAGTTCGTGCGGTTTTTTTAACCTTGTTTCTACTGGGGTTTTGATCATCGTTCGACTGTGTGTCATGAGCATTTTGTAGCTCTCGATTTACTCTTTACCATTTATTATGACGGCTTTCCTCAATTCCGGCTGTTCCTTATTTTCTATCGCACGGAATGCAGCCCTCTAATTGGACGAGAACGAGCACCTCCGATACCTCCTACTGTTCGACTTCAATCAT
>KN726402.1:6435-26558 GCA_000816745.1 Ancylostoma duodenale
AAATGGCTTTTGGCTAGATGCAGCAATGAACTCTGGGTGAAATTACTCCAGAATGGCTTCTGGATTACTATATGTCTATGTGCTGCTACTAAATATTTTAAGAGGTGTATAAGTTTTCCAGATGGTCTCAATACTAGTGCCTGGCATGGACCAACCGAGTGAAGCGATAGTGAAGAGGGTTCCGAGCACAGAGCGGGTGGCGAGCACCCCGCTCCTGCCTCCCAGTCCCGCTCCGCTCGTCCGGGTAGATGACCAATGAGGGAACTCCTCTCCTGGATGAAGTAGCTGATAGATCTGACCACGCAGGCTGGTTCCACGCAGTGCGAACGCGCACTCCTCCATGGCTTTAGCTCCTTCTTGCTTTCAGACTGCCAGCCTTTGTATTATAGTCTTTGTTTCTAACATAATAATGGCTGACACAGCACAACCTCATCCCGTTGCACTTGATCTCACGGGTAACTTTCTTTTTATTTGCTCCTTGTCTTGAATAAATGCTTTCATATTATCGAGTTTTCCATTTGTTTTTCGTGGTACTGATTTCCATGTTAGGAGTTCTTTTAGAGAATTTTCAGCAAGTGCAATAGTAGTGTCAAACCTGTGATAGTATCAGGCAGTATTAGGTTGATCCATAATAACTGGGCTTTTTTCTCTTAGAAATCCTCTAATGGTAGTGAGACTCGTCTGAGATTCATTTAGCCAATTTCCGCAATTTAGCGAACTTCTCGCTAAATAATGGTGAATTTTGGGATGTCCAGGAGGTCCACTGCCAGCTCTTGACTGGTAATGCTTCCATCCTGTTCAATGGAAGCATACACCATTACGATTACCCAAGCTAAATGTGTTAACACCACAGTGACTTACCCATCGTTGACATGGGCGTCAACTCGTTTACCCTGGATATCCAGATGAGGCTCTGTACTTCTGTAATTGTAGGGGTACGAGAACTAGAATGCAAAATTCCATAACCGGCCTTCTTTTAACTTGTCATATAAGCCTACTTCACCAAATCGACGATAGCGTCAAGTTTTCCGCCGCTCGAAAACGCTAACAATGACATGTCCTACTCTTTTTCATCCTTGGCGTGTTTCCATCGGCACACAGTTTCCTTCAAACTGGGATCGGACAGTTACCTGCAAAAAGGAGAACAGAACAGAACAACCATGCAGTCAGAATGAAAGAAGTTGTGTGAATGCATCTGATCCCCTTTACCTGTTGCCAAGAAAGCCGTTGATTACGGATGACTTTCATTACATAGTGGAGCATCGAAATACAACTGGAAACTCTTATTGTTGTTTAAAGGATAGGTCGCTTCCGAATGTGTGCCCGGAAATCCGAACTTAACTCCCACTGGATGGCTTCTCTACGATGATCATTCAGCAAACATAACGCCTCGACGTTAATCACATTGAATCACATCCACTGTTATCTATCTATTAAACAAAGCGCCGTAAGGGGACTACAGCGCCAGACATATTGTTCCATAACGCGGTAGCAATCACAAACACCGATAATCTTGAAGCGCAGACTGTGAGGCGGGGTGGCCGATTTTTAGGTACTCAGATACGTTCGTTCTCTCCTGCATACACGGGATCACCGTTGCTGGCTGTACCGCAGCATAGGGGTGAGGGAGTTTTTACAAGCCCTCAGGCTGCACAATATACGCAGTAGGAAAACCACCCTTCCACTGTTGCGACGCTCCAGGCCATTCAAATCAGGAGGAAACCAGGTCCCGGCTGCCAACAAGGCAACCTCTTGGCCATTCCAAGCAGGTGGAGGACAGGATCCGGCTTGCTCACCAACAAACCATTCTTCGAATTTATGGAAAATTTTTGTATCATATTTATAACGAAAGTCCATTCTAGTCAAGGTTTATCTATGCCTGCAATACTACATAGGTTGATTGTTGGTCAGAACTGGTTATGATGAATTTTCATATGTTGGACAAGATGAGTATACCTATGCGAGATACGGAGCACGTTATTTTCGGATGGATCCATATTGTTGTAGCAAGATGCGGGCCCCCTTCAACGAGGAGGGGGAGGCCAGCCCTGCGAAAAGGGAACCACCAGGCCACTCCAACGAGGAAGAGGCCCACATTCTTGAACATATGGAAATTTTTGAATTTCCATTCATAAGGGAACCCCTTGTAGTCAATGTGCAGCTTGGAATACTACAGATCTCGATTGTTGGCTAGAACTGGTTATGAAGAATTCTCCCACGTTGAACAAGACAAGTGAACCCGTACGAGATACGGTGCACATTATTTTGGGATGGATCCGAATCGTTGTGCCAGCGGTGCCTAGTGCGAGGCCCCCTCAAAGAGAAGGCCAGGTTACTTCTGCCAACAAGCCAACCACCTGGCGACCCCTGCGTGGAGAAAGCCAGGTTCTGGCTTGTTCTTCCGCTGAAACACATTCTTAAACTTATGGAAATTTTTGGATTTCCATCCATAACGGAACCACTTGTAGTCAAGGTGCATCTTGTAATACCATAGATGTCGATTGTTGGCTAGAACTGGTTATGAAGAATTCTCCCATGTTGAACGAGACAAGCAAACCCGTGCGAGATACGGTGCACATTATTTTGGGATGGATCCGAATCGTTATGCCATTTGTGGCTAGACGGCGATGTCCTGTCAAGGAGCAGGAGGCCAGACCTGCCACAAGGAAACCACCAGGCCACTCTAACGTGGAGGCAGGGAGGCAGCAAGGTTTGTGCCAAACGTGGCAAGATGCGAGCCCCGTCAAACAGGAGATGACCAGCCCCCCCACAAGCCAGATGCCAGGAGGGGGCCAGGCCCCGGCCCCCAACAAGCAAACGCCCGGCCACTCCGACCGGAAGGAGGGCAGGCTCCGGCTTATTCCCCAACCCCCCGTAAGTCCATGCATTGACCACTTTATCGTCCATATTGTATCACATTGACCAAGTATCGTCCATACTTCCTCAATGTGGCAGAACAATATAAAAAATACGAGCTTTCTTACGTGCATGCCGTACATGTCCTCTTATAGAGTGAATGATGAGAAGTACTCTTGAGAAAGAGTTCTGAACAAAGGTGCAACTCCCCCAGATAAATAAGCAAGCAAGAACGCTGGGTAACTATGCACCAACCTAATACATTAACTTCTCCATGTGCAAATGAGAAACACAACTAGATACACTAATTTTATTGGTTGAAATACAGAATCAGGTAGATAAACTAACTTCCAGCTATTTTTAAAAGTTTTCTTCGATTTGAATAATTGAACATTTCTGAACCAGGACAACATATATACCCAACATCCCGTACTTCTTATTCATAGAATGACTTCACAGGAATAATTTAAACAACAGATCGTAAGAGACAACAATTAGAGACAAACACCACTAAATTAGTCACAACAACGAACTCATACAACTATACAACAAATAGGGAATCCAATACAGTAAGCCGAAGAAGCAGCTCAGCTGTAGCTGTCGGGATCGTAGTTTGGAGAATATGGAGAAGATGGAGTGTACTGAAAGAGAGTAATCATCGACCAATACCTACACCGCGATGACCTATTTCCTTAAAATTTACGCTTACATTGGGAGAACTGGGACTGTACTGAGGAGAACTTGGGCTGTACTGTGGTGACGATGGTGAATACTGAAAAGAAAGCAATTTTACTTTCGTAATTTTTAGTTCCATTGTCGATACCCACCACAGGTGACGCAGGGTTTCCCGATGGAGTGTATTGAGGCGAACTAGGAGAGTACTGCAAAACAAGATGATGTTGTGGAACAGAATAGAAAAATCCGGAAAAAAAGAGCTGACGTATATTCGCAGTGGGTGGTGAATTCTGTAAATAAATCTGAAATTACATACCTGAGGGCTGCTCGGAGTGTATACTGGAGAAGTTGGACTGTATTGTGGAGATGATGGAGAATAAGAAGGAGAGGCATCCGGTCTTGGAGAACTTGGAGAATATTGAGGCGAGGATGGAGAATACTAAAAGGTATATATAAAATTATGGAAAAACAAGCAGAACGCAAAGTTAACTCTGAAGAAACGAACGGCGCTGTTAAAAAAATATAATATCAACAAAGTGTCGGAGTGAAGAGAATGTCTGCACCTGTGGGCTGCTGGGACTGTACTGTGGCGATGTTGGACTGTACGTAGGACTAGTAGGCGAATATGTGGGAGATGTTGGCGAGTATCTAAACAATTGAGATGATTAATCTAAGCAAATGTTTCACATCGTCGTAGAGCTTTGAAAGAGGATGTAAACCTACCGAGGGCTGGATGGGCTATACCCGCTGCCACCGTAACTCGGACTTGTTGGGCTGTATGTGGGCGAAGTAGGAGAGTAAGTAGGAGATGTCGGGGAGTAACTTAAACATGATCAATAGAATAAGAAAATAAAACATCTCAATAACAAAAACAACAACTGTCAGGAGGTACTCACGTTGGACTCGTCGGGCTGTATGTGGGAGAGGTTGGGGAGTATCTCGGACTGCTCGGTGAATACCCAGGGCTAGTAGGAGAATACGACGGAGACGTTGGTGAGTAACCTAGATTTCAATATGTAGGAACAAAAGAAGAGAAAGCGATAGAAAGAGGAGCAATAAAAATTACTAGGGCTGGTGGGACTGTAGCTTGGTGACGTGGGCGAATAGGATGGAGATGTTGGAGAGTACGAAGGTGACGTGGGCGAATAGCCTAGAATGAACGTGTATACTCGTCACATTTGAAACAAACTTTCAATTAAAACACGTACTCGGACTTGTCGGACTGTAACTGGGCGATGTTGGAGAGTAAGAAGGTGATGTAGGTGAATAGTGCGGGCTTGTGGGTGAATAGCTCGGACTTTGCGCACCAAATGCATTCGGACTTGTCGGCGAATAGCCAGGAGACATCGCACCACCATATCGCGGAGTAGCCCCAGATGGTGACATTCCTCCGAGAGGATCGCCCGGTGATGTTGGTGACCATCCTCCTTCGCTGAAACGGTTTCGAAATATGATAGGCAGCACACGGTTTCGAAATTGCACAGATCCAACTACTTCTGTAAATGTGAAGCAGTAACTCACCCGCCATATCCCGGAGACATCCCAGTCTCAGAATGACCAGAAGGAGAGAATCCAGCTGCTCCTGGGGTCATTCCACTTCCAATAGGAGACCATGCTGCTCCATAACCAGGAGTCATTCCTCCATTCCATGGGGTTTGGATTGGTGACATTGAGGAGCTCGCGGGACTGTGAGCAGCACCGAATTGACCTACTCCTCCATACATGCCCATCATCGTCGAGACCTGCAATGATATTCACATCAGAAGACGTAGCGTGCGTAGTACAAAATGACCTCCAGAATACTCATACCTCAATTCCATATTTGCATTTTTCCGCGTCCAGAACGAGGTCAAAGGCGCCAGTTCCAGCTCTCGCCAGCTGTCCAAGCATAATGTTCTCAGAAACTCCTGCAATTAAGATGTTTGAAGGATAAAACAGCAATCAAATCCGAATTATAGCGCACCTTTCACGGGGTCCACTTCAGCGTGTACGGCTGCCTCCATAAGAATATCAACGGTCTCTTCGAATGAACATCGCATCAATGCACCAACTTCTTGCCTGTTGATTCCATGACGAGTGATGGCCATGAGGTGACCTATAAAACGAAGGCTGCAAGCTATGCTGGTCGTTATAGGCATACAACAGATCATACCTTTCGCCGTCATGACATCACAAAGAAGAGCCAAGTGACGATAGTTGACATAAGAACCGTCGAAGGAAATGACATTGTTCATTTCGCGTTCGATAGCCTTACGTACAGCTTCAATACCCAACACCTGAGTAGGAGAATGATGAGATTTTGAGGTATGAAATTGTACAAAAACAAGCTTACCTCAAAGATCTCACAGATATCGTTAGATGACGTGCGAACAGGATCGATGTGCTGCTCTGATAATACCTAAAAATGAAATGTAAATGAGCCACTTAAAGAAAACACATTCTCGCTTCAACTTGTGCTAAAAATGGGCATTATCAGTCTTCAAGGATGTGAAAGATAGTGGCAAAGTTTACGATTTTGAAAAAAGAAACGTCTTATATCCACTGAAACAAGACGTTCTTCGCCACTTAGAAATTTACGCGCATGTCGTGCAAATTTTCACACCCAAATACATTTTTTCTGATGAAACACGGGAAGAAGAAACAGGTTAGAGGCCAAAACGTTCAGGAAGAAAGAAGCTGCAGCACACATACCCTCAACAGTGCAGTACCATCAGTTTCAAGAAGCCATTCAGAAATCGCCTTGAATCCTCCTTCAGGGGTAATAACAACTCGCTTCTTATCGTCCGTTGTAGGCTTATGCATATACACTTTCGAGATGGATCCAATTCCCTACAAATTCCCAGTTAGCAGGACTACTTCGTACTTCCATATAGAGTTGCCATGATAATTCTAGCAGTCCACTAACCTGCAGGGTGAGGTCTGAGAGCATATTCGACTCGATACAACGCAAGAAAACATCGTCTTCCATCTTGTCTACTTGTTCCACCTGAATTAGTGAAGTAACCTGTACAGCTGTAAATAGCAGCAATGCGAACGAAACAAAAAAAAAGAATTTAAAGCAAAAGGGCTATGCAAAGAATTCATACCTCTGCGTTCTTGTCCGAAGGCTGATTTGTAATACGGAGACGGAAGACAAGTTTATCTGCATTGTCATCAGTATATATGACGTTCAAATCGTCTCCAAATCCTTGCTGTATCTTATCCGCAATATGTTCCATGCTCAATTTTTTATCCGTCATCCTGAATTAATAATCCTTGGTAATAATCCAAAAACGCTAAAACAGCAACTCAAACTAAAAAATGTGAGATCAATATACGTTTGGCTAGAGCTCTCATGTAAATATACTCTGAAGAAACGCGAACAAACAAAAGTCACCTCTTCCTATCAAGCTCCAACCGCAGCACCCAGGGCGATGCCCGACTTGGATCAAAGTCAGCCATTTCATAGAAGATGCTGACCCATTCCTCATCTTCTTCGATGCATGTATTCTTTGGGTCAGGATCGTAGTAAATAGCAGTATTGGAAACAACCTTAAAACGTTTGGTTCTTCACTATTCATCACATATTTACCTATGCATATCACAAAACCAAAACAAAAATGAAAATGAAAAAAAGATAATGTTACCTTCTTAAGCGTAGTATGCTCGAGCTTGCACAAGACATCCTTAGCTTTCTCAGCGTCCTTAGCAGCTGCTCCTTGTAGGAACACTGTTAACGAAGGTGTCTTCAGTTGTTTCGACACATTAATAATCTCCTTCAGACGTGGCACACCAAGGGTTACGTTCTATAAGAAAATTGTTTAATACTATGATGCAATACAGAGACAGTGTAGAGGTGAGAACATTGTCTAGTCACACCTTTGCAGATACACCAGCGTAGTGGAAAGTATTCAGTGTCATTTGGGTGGCCGGCTCTCCAAGGGACTGGGCGGCAAGAGCACCGACCATTTCTCCTGGTTGTGCAATTGCTTGTTGGAAGCGAGTTTCAATCTCACCTTAATCAACACCCTTAACAAATGAAAATGGGACAAAAAGAAGATGGGCAACGGACCAATCAACCAGTCGAATGCTTCCATGTTTAGCTTATGTGTGGACGCCATCTTCTTCGAACAAAGTGTTGATCGAATTAATATATTCATCAATAAAGTGGCATTGTATTGGGCCTGAAACGTTAAATTCCTTTGGAGCCTTGTATTTGGTAACATTAATGCTGATTCAGGATTGAATTTTAGGGGCGTACCTGTTTTGAAATTTTATCCTCCCCGGATACAATGATCAGCTTTTTCGAGAGCTTCCTTACTCCATCTATGACGTGTAACGGACTCAAGCTTGACACCTTTCTGAAATGGGAAAGATTATACAAAAGTAGAGCAAAATGAAGCAGGCAAAAACAAAAGTTGGATGCACCATATTGTAAGGCGCGTAAATGTTTGGCTCACGAAAAAGAAGTGCCTTGATTTTTAGAGTTAAAAAAAGGGGATACAGTGTGGCAAAAGTTGCATCTATCAATGTTTTGACAACAATGACTGAAAAGCGCATAATCCAAACGCATGCGCACGAAACAAATGGATAAAACGGTAAATTATAAAAAAAAATTGCAAGAGAGTACCGCGTTTCGACGTGGAAAATCTTCTGAGCGTTCCAGATCAATCGTTGAAGATTACATGGAAGAACAATCTTAGCGTCACCAGCGGGGAAGATTTTCCGAAGAAGACGTCGGTCTTCCTCGAGTTGTTGAAATTCTGCTTCCAACTAAAACGGTTATGTAATAAAGAATTCACAAACTCTTACATTCAAATAATACCAATTATACCTCTTTAGTGGCTTCAGGAGATGACTGCAACTCGCGAACAAGGTCTTCAGTGTAGTACTTTCGCAGCGTTTTCTCATCGGACAGATCATTCTGAAGAAGCATAGAGGCAAAAAGTAAGCAAAAAAGCTGTATCATTATTGAAAACAATCAATGTCTACACAGTCAAACAACCTTTTAACCTTTTAATACAATGCAATACCTTGAAATCTTTTTCGAACAAAGCATTTGTTGGCTTCATTGTCGGCATACTCTGGTTCTCAACCCACATACCGTCAAGACCATCTTCCCCATATCTGAGCTGAATCATTTGCGCCAATGAATTTCGGACCTGAAATCAAAGTTAGCTGAAACGAAGGATAAGGAACGAGTGAATACATAAAGATCATGAACTCACAGTTCCGTCGTAGTTGACCATAACACTTTCCATAGCTTTGATCAAACGACGCTGAATGTAACCTGTCTCAGCAGTCTTTACAGCAGTATCGATAAGACCTTCACGTCCTCCCATAGCGTGGAAAAAGAACTCAGCAGGAGTTAGACCAGCAAGATAGGAGTTCTCTACGAAGCTGGAATAGCAAATATAAGATTTAAACCGGCAGATGAACCAATGACCGTGCATTCGAACCCTTTCGATTCAGGTCCATAATCATCCTTGATGAAATGAGGCAAAGTGCGATGACGGAATCCGAACGGGATACGCTTTCCTTCAACGTTTTGCTGACCGACACAAGCAATGACCTGAACTGCTTACCATGTGAACGACTGCAACCAATTATGAACAAATTTCCGAGGTTTAATTATGAGCAAAAAGCTACGTTTCTTTTTTCTATTTAACTTGAGTTTACCTGAGAAATATTAATTTTCGATCCTTTCGAGCCGGAAACTACCATAGACTTGAAATTGTTGAAATCTAAATTGAAACGAAGTACACGTGGCTATTTCTGAACAGAAGGTATATTAAAATCCCCAGTAGTGATTATTAGACCCATTTTTTTTATAAGGACAAGCACACATGTCGTCAGATTAGAACATCGAGATTTTTCCAGCTTTCAAAAGAACGTTCTGCGCGCAAACCTTGATGAATCTCTAAGCAACTATAGCAGTACGTACCCGAAAGTGACTTCTGAGCGGAACTACCAGTTCTGTCACGAGCATCGTTGAGAATTCTGTTCACTTTATTCTCGAACGTTTGTCGCAGGGTATTACCAGGTGTCGGTTCAAGATCATCATTATGAGCTCTGAAACAATTTCATCATGACAATACATGTGAATTTTATGACCAGGTATGACGAACAAAACAAACTCAGAAATTCTTACTTTTCGATGACGTCAATCACATCAAGTTTGGCCTTTCTGATAGTATCTTGAATATCTCGATAAGTGGCTTGATCAGCAATAGTATCACCTATACATAGACAGATCAATAATATTGGCTTCGCTACAAAGAGTGAAAATCACAAGAAGCATACCAATTCCGATTGTGTGGCCTTCTCTCAACAACCAGGCGTTCACGACCATTTGAATGTGCGAGTAGAATTTAGCGGCCACCTAAGGAAGGGTGAGGGAAAAACTATGTCAAAGCAATAACTTGTAAAACAGTATTAATCGTAAGCTCACAACATACTTCATGACCCAGTTCAAGCGCAACAACATGAAGAAGATTACCGGCAGAACGCCCAACAGTTCTTGAACAGACGATACCCGAAATGAGTTCTCCATGCTCGACTAGCACCTGAAAGCCATTGGCTGGGAATACATTACCACAGAAATTACCCTGAATTTCTGAATTTACCTTAGTATCTCCAGGAGATATCCATTTATATGGGCCACTGTCTTCGTCGTCTGGATGAGTGCTATGTGTTCTTAGCACGTTAACGTTTCCAGGAATGATCAGAGAAAAGAGCTGTTTTCCTGTCCACAGTGGCTTCGGCTTCATAATTGCAGGCTGCGGAACTTTTCCCTCCCATGAAGGCAGATACATGAGAAGATCCATCATGCGTGGCTGAAAGGAAAATGCTTGAGGATTTTGAGTACATACTCATATTCTGTAAAATTTGAGTTCGAGCTCACGTAATCTATGTAGATGTCCCTTTTCGTCATCATACGCACTGCACACAAAGTGTCTTGTACAATACCCATCACAGGCTTGTTTGACTGTGGAGTAATCAATTGCCTTAAAACAAGCATTTATAGAAGCTAAAGCACATCCAAGCATGATTGCTGTTACCTTGGCACCATAGCTATCTCTTCTATTTCTGCCCGAGTTTCTAGCGACTGTGGCAGATGCAGGTTCATTTCATCTCCATCAAAGTCGGCATTATAGGGTGTTGTTACAGACAAATTCATACGGAATGTTGACCAAGGAAGGATCTGAAACGCAAAGCATTGTGCTGTTCAGAAGAAGCATCTATCAGATAGCTGTGGATGTATAGATATTGAAACAAACCTTCACTCTGTGGCCCATCATGGACATTTTGTGCAGCGTCGGCTGGCGATTGAAAACAATGATGTCCCCATCACGCATGTGACGCTCAACCCTACAGAACAGATATTTCATCCTCTTACAGGTTACCCTACTGCAAGATCACGAACCTGTAGCCAGGTTGCAAATGGAGGTCAGCTGCTCTTGGGTGATAACGGAGATCGACACGAGCACCGTTCTCACGAATAATGTACTTTGCACCAGGATACTGAGAATCTCCGCGATTTACAAGTTCTTGAAGCCTGACATGAGAATGTGCAATTAGTTGTAAGGCAGATGGCGGTTAATCTGCCTTACTTGTCGATGTTGAAAGGCGTCACAATTTCAGGGAATGTCAAGTTTTGGGCAATTGTACGAGGTACCCCGACGGTGTCGATAGGCAAATTGGGGTCAGCAGTGATAACTGTACGAGCAGAAAAGTCGACTCGCTTGCCTATATGAGAAAAGATTAGATGAAAAACTAACCGCAAAAAAATTGCAAGAGTAAAAAAAAACTGAAAACAACTAGATAAATCAAAGAAGTAGAAGGATGTCTAACCCATAAGATTTCCTCGAATTCTGCCTTCTTTTCCTTTCAAGCGCTGCTTTATAGACTTCAGCGGCCTGCCACCTTTTTGGGTGGCCTAAAAACGAGGATAACCAATCCATACCTTCTGGAACACAAAAGAAAACGTACCGTTGGAAGTCCAGGTATACAATTATCTACCAGTGTTGCCACATGGTACTGTAGCAACTTCACATCGTCAGCCAAGACGTGAGCAGCTGCTCCATTTGCTTCGTTACTGAAAGGAGAAATTTTCGTTGAACCACAAGTAGAAATAAAATCCTATTATTACTTTCGCAGCTGGATATTGGTTTTGATAATATCAGAGAGTTTATGCGTCAAATCGTCCTGATTTCGCGCAGAACCGAAAGTGACGACAGCAGGGCGAACAGCAAGAGGAGGTACAGGAAGGACGGTGCAAATCATCCAGTCTGGACGAGCAAACCTTGGATCCATGCCTGGAAAAAATCGGTAGCCACAAATGCAATCTAACGTGAAAACAAGCTTTGACTACCGAGTATTAGACAGTCTTCGTCTGAAATCTGCTTGAAAATTTCCAGTGCTCTTTCTGCTGTGAGGAATATTTTACGTTCCTGCAATAAAGACTTTTCCCACAAGTTTGTCAAGAAAAAGTTCTTTACAGTAGCATAAGAATAATTTCATAGCAATGATAATAATAGTAAGTGTATGAATATAGATACATTCAGTAACAACCTGTGTGTCTTCGTTCACATTCTTTTTCCATTCAGCATTGATATCAATGCCCGTGCGACGGTACGAGGGTTGATACCGACCACATCCACTCGCTTTTATAACTTTCTCACCATCCTCTCCCTCCTGAAATAGTCCGAAGTAGAATAAATAAAAAAAGAATAGACTCACAATGTTAAAAAAAAGAATCGAAAGTACCTCGGGATTCTGATTTTCCACCTCATTTCCACCGTCGCAAACAATCTTGGACTTGCACATATCATATATCAGTGCAAGTCTTCGTCGAGGATTTCCTGAATGTAAAAAATAATTGCAAGAAATCGATGAAGAAGAAGTCGAAGCGCGATATTATACTGAGAATAAATAAAGCACTGATACTGTTCACATACCTTGTGTTTTCCTGATAATATCTTTAACACGCTGATTATCTTTGTCCAATAGCAATTTACTACAGTAAAAACAAACACAACGAAGTACCTAAATAAGAGATATGAAATTTTTAAAAGACAAAATCAGGTGTAAAATAATTGGTCAAATAAGGAGTGAAGTTTTACCTTTAAAATTTTTGTTAGAAATCCTATGTGGAATACAGGCCTTGCAAGCTCCAAATGAGCAAAATGACCTGGACAATCAGCCAAATTTCCAGCGCAAGTCATACATCTATAACAGAATGTGAAATACAATACAAAGAGGCAATAGAAATAAAAAGAAAACCCTTCAAAAAGGTAGGAATTTGCTCACCTTCCCCTTCGATCAATGACTCCCTGTCGTGGATCCATTAAGCCTCCCTTCTTTGGCTTTCCATTCTCGTAAATTTCGGGGAACTCAATCTCGCCAACGGACATACGTTTCTAAAGCGTTGCCTCGTTCGTAGTAAAAAAAAAGAAAATACTTCTTGCTCAAATTTCCACGAGAATTGTAAAATAAACCAGCGAACAAAACCCACAATTTCATCCGGGCCAAGGATTCCAAACTGAACTCGTTTCACTTGTCTCAGTGGTGCACGAAAATCTATGCCCACTAGAGCCATGATTGAAGATCTGCAAAAGTAATGTTAACAAATAACAGGAACGCACTTCTCTCGCTGGAGTACGGCACCACGACTGCTGCGAAAACGAAATATCACTGATTCAACGAGTCGTAAAACATCCATTGGAAGTATTCAAGAGGAATACAATCCTTACTCTTCAAGACTTTGAAAGTCTAAACAGACACAGCTTCACGTTTGCACCTCGGGCCTCCTGAGAAAATCCTGGAGTTTTCGAAAGCGCATGAGAGTGCGCTCGGTCCAAATTTGTGTGATTAGAGCGCGGAAACGGCAGCGCTCGCTCAAACGCTTCATAGTCGAAAAAATGCAGGAGGACAGACGTTATTCATGTTTACCGTGCGGAAAACTGGACGTGTCGAAATATGGTGCAAGATAGGGAGGGAGTAGGGAGTTTCTGGCAGGTAGGAAATGTTCTTGATCTTGCCGTCGCGACTGCTGCGCGAACAAACTGCGTTTCCATTTTCGCTGCTCCGAAACAGCACAGAAACTTCGTAAAACTTTGGAGAGTCCCGTAAACGTTTCCGTGAGGCAAGTATGAATAACGCCATGTACAACGTACTTTACGCACTATGTATGAATTTGCTGGCCTTCATGTGCAGTTTGAACGAAGAGCACAAACGTAAAAGACTAAAGCATGATTGGACGCATGAAGTGCCGAGATGGTGAGAACTTGCATTCATGAAAGTCGGCCAAACTACAGGAATGGCAGACTTGTGATATACTGCCTGCTAATAATATTTTTTCAACCCTCACTGACTATTTTAGCTTCTTAAAACTAGTCATTACTCACAGATACGCCCCTTACGACAGTTCGTGGAAAGAGAGGTATGAAAGGAAAAGTGGGAGGCCCGGCACTTCTTCTCACTTTAGTTTTTATCCTGGAAATTCTGTAGGGCACTCAGAAAAAAAGTGAATACTGTTGCAGTCACAAAATGAACGTAGGCAGTGCGGTTGGACCTCATCAAGCAGCTGAAATGTCCTAACTGGGAAGAAACTGGAAACAGCGAGTTGTTACACATTGTCTCACCAAGGCCTAAGTTATAAATACAAAAAAGGGGAAGAAAAGTCACAATTCTATCACAGACTGAAGAGAAGGTCAGGCTTATTAAGGAGGTAGCTTAACTTTGAAATGAAATTGATCTTCCTATTCTTCTCTACCCTTGTATTCGCCACGCAGGTGTCGGCATCCAGTTTCTTCCCACTTATCTGCTCTCTTTTGGTACATCAGTGCCAACCCATCGGCTCAGACATGGATTTTTGTACACGAATTGAGAGGTTTTGTTTCATATTACTGGTTTCTCCTTCAGGCTGCTTTATTCGGAAAAGGAGAAAAAAGACTGCAGTAGCATGCAGGATACTAGCAGCAGGCGTGGCCGTTGAGCCGTGCCAGACACCTAGAGCACCGACGCTGACCGATGAAACAACAGCCGTGCCACTACGTAGACAAATGAACTCGCATTGCAGTCTGGCTCTAACTGAACCTGTATTCAACCTATTTATTTAACTGCTACTATATTTCGGAAATCACTATGAAACTAATGGTTTCCATACTCCGCAATGTGCCATATAATATGTGCCACCTGAATCTCTTATTGAGTCGTTCGCTTCGATTTCGACTGCGTTTCGCGCCTTGACACGAGTAATCGATGAGTTCCATTTCACCTTGGAAAGACAGCTGTACAGTCCATTCATAACGCCTGTATCGAACGTCTCGAGAGGTCGAAACCTAAGTCCCCATGCATTTTTGCTTAATAGCAGAAAACTTGGATAACCGCTCCACGAACCGATGTAGTCGGTTCCCTGATCACTTCTCAAGAGCCCTCATCCTCCTTCATTTGGTATGTATCGTACTTCTGGCAGCCAAATAACACGCTCTTCTTCTCCTTCTTCGGACCGAGGCTCTCGTTACTCTCTTTCAATGGGAATGCTACTGTAGGAAGAACAAACTGAACCTCCCCGATAGCCAATGACGATCCAATAGACATCCATTAATCAACAGCGCGTCGCCCCGCCCCCGAGGCAAGGAGAGGTATAAAACGAGGTAAACAAAACAAAAATTCATCTCCCTCTTCCACATTCTCTGGTTCGACAGTGGTTCTTTTGTTTCATCATTTTAGTTAATTGTTTCTATCACGTTAGTTATCTAGTCCTTGCTCATCTTCTCTCCTTTTTTTGTTGCCTATCTAAGTTCGTTGGGGCAAGAGAGGTCTCCTTCCTGCCTCATAAAGGCCACATGTAGGCCACTCATAGTTGTAGTGTAGGGCATAATAATGTAGAATTTTGTTAGCAAGATAAATCCGTTCCTTGTTTATGTTTTCTTTTTGGGTGCCGGGAAGCAGGGAAAGAATACTGATTGTTGGGACTTAGGAATGAGTAAGAAAATAGACAGAAGGGTCCTTATAATTTGGCGTCATAAATTGCAGGGCTCAACGTTAGTGGGGGTGGGTTCCAGTGCTTGGGGTTAAAGAGGTAACTGTCATGGGAAAGTACGAATTCAAGTCCAGGGCAGAAACGGGCCCATATTTATTACACACCAGATCGAATCTGTACGCAAGATACGCGAAACCTCACCATACATTACTATGTCAAGACACTAATCCATGGGGGGGGGGGTTACGAACGCTGATCTTTCATCCTAACACATGATCTTATTCTTCGGTTCCGACTTTCCTAATTATAGCGCTCCATGCGCCATTTTCTGAGACCGTGAGCATTATTTCTCCTTTTCACGCGCGCCGAAATTTTTCAATGTTGTGAAGTGCGCACATTTTTTTCGAGATTCCATGAGCCGTGATCCGAGTTTCGTGACAAATGATCTGAGATAGCCGTGATTCGCGATCCATGAGTCGTGATCCGAGATAAATCCTTCTTATATATGAATAAATTTCATACCTACCATTTGGACTCGTTCGCGTTCAGGTCCAATATTCCACTGTACATTACACCAGAACATTATAACCTGGCCAATCTAGACAAATGCTTAGATGGCAGCCAGCCTACGCGGAAAACAACCACTAATATCGTTGAAGTGGACGTAGGAACAGCCGCGAGGCAGCAAGATTTGCGAAAGTAGATGGCACGGGAATAATTACGGTATCTGCTCCGCGTCTCGTGCTATTCTGCTTCGTCACCCAGCCGCCCGCCGTAATCCTCGGATCAGTCTTCAACTCCCCCGCCCCTGCTTCAAGTTCCTACATATTACAATCATCCAGCATTCCCGCTTCTATACGTGCCCGTACAGCTAGGATACATACGAACATTTCACGTCATAAAACCTAACTGTATGGATGCATTCCAGAAATGGCCGCGCAAGCCCTGCTAGCAGAGATCAGCTACCATTTGGACGCGGAAAAAGCTGCTCCAGCACACCCATATGTGCCGTATGCCGGTAGCACTCATTATTACCATACAGGAAAAGCTCCCAGGAACTTAGCAAACTTATGGACTCAGAGAAAGACCTGAGGAGGATCCTGCGAACCTCGCACGTCTTGCGACTAACAACAGCGATCCAAATCGCGGACGGAAGACCATTCGCAGAGGTCGCCGAAGATAAGAGGGATGCGTATATACCGGTTACTAACGATAACTGAAGGCGCCTTCGACGGCGCAACCGGAGAGCCCATCCCTCGAATAAGAGCCGGCATCATTCGACACAACACGTGTGCTGAGGAACTTTCCTGCAAGTAACGAGGAGCATCATTATGGCTGCACCTGGGAAGTTCATCTGCAGAAGCAACATGGAGCAGAATTGAACTTTCCTGAAGTTCTTATGATGCACTTCGACCCCCTCCTCCCACGTACACTGTAACAGTGGCCCCGCCCCTCCCCGCTCCAATACATGTAACCGTATGGTCATTGCAGTTCAGTTCCCCATCCACTCTCAACCACTCAAAGCGCCACCCAAGACGATCAAACAAAGGAAACGTGAGTGTTATTATTCTACTACTACTTCTGACTCACAGAGTGCTTCCTCCATTGCAATACCACCTAACATATCATTGCTCATAATTTAGTCCACTATATCTCCTTTTCTTATTCATTGACCCGCTTCTATCCATTAGGGAACCCGATAACATTAGTAGTACAAAGGAAAACGGCTAAGCCCCAACAAGATTGCACAACCACCTTTCGGAAATTACTTTTGAGAAAAGAGCCTCACAACACCCCCCCCCCCCCCTCCAAAATCTTTATTATTTTGCAGTAAAAGTAATAATAAAAGAGAGCAAAAAAAAAACATAACAAGCACAATAATAATAGGATCGAAATTCTAAATACTAACCAAAACCTGAGATCACTTGTCCCGTATCTTCTCTCTGCTCTTGAACTTGACTGACTCCTCGATTGCACTAGCATCCTAAAGCATAAATATTATTCATAGAACTTTCGAAAAAAAAACTTTCCAAATTGCCCCGAAGCTCAAAGAGTCGTTGCCTTTCGCTCCGAACACTTCGTCGACTCCGTTACAACCTAGCTAGAGAAATCTACCTCAAGAAAATCCTGGACCGGCAGGAAACTCCGCGCTCCAGTAGGGAAACTCCGGGAGAACCAACCCCTGAAACGGAGCCCCAATCTACCACTAAGCAGGAAACTCCTGAACGTAAACACCCATTCACCGGACTCTTAGATAGTCTAAAAAGGGTCCAAGAAGAAGAAAAAGCCACAGGCAAACAAAAGTTCCAAGAAATGTTTGCTGATCGTTACACTCCAACCTTGTATGCTTCCTGCAAACTGCTTGACAGTCAAATAGAGAAATTCTCCGGAGGTACGGACAAAACATTTGAAGAATTCCTGAACGACTACAAGGACTTAATCGATATCCTTAATATCCCTCATGAGCACGCCGAAAGCCTTCTAGCGCTCTACCTCACCGGAGGAGCGAAGCTCAAATACCAAAGCCTAACGGATAAAGAAAAGTCGAACTAGCAGTCCATAGTAACCACGCTCGCTGAGAAGTTTAAGAACCAAGCTATGCTTAGCAATATTCGCGATGAGTTTACGGCAAGGAAAAGATTCCGTAGGAGAATTTGCAAGAAGAATACTGGCAAAAACCAAAGCGGTCTTCCAAGGAGAGGACAAGTCGGTACCGAACAAATTAGCCATAGATTTTTTCATCAAGGGATTGTGCCTCGACATCAGAAAAGCGATTCGACGACTTCCGGATCCTCCTGATTTCAAGACCGCAGTGGTGAATGCCGAAAAGGAGGAGCGAATCCTCGAACAAGGGCGCCGTGAAGAGAGAGAAATTTTGGAGAGCATCAACGCCCTAGTTCTAGACGACAGAGTAGAGGAATTACAAAAACAAGTGAATTCTCTCCAACAACACGGACAAGGACCAGCGTTCCGGATCCCTCGCCAAAACCGACCTTTTCAACCAACTCGTCCACAACACAACCCTCGGACTGGCAAAATCCCCCTACCGCCCCAATCCTGCGAATCGCGGAAGCTTTTCAAATAACCCTAGATTCTTTAAAGACCCCTTCCGCAATTTCTGGTATCCAAGAAACTTCAATAACCCGTCCAACTTCTTTAATCGAAGCTACAATCCATTCAATTATAATCCTGGGTATAATCCAGCACAACAACAAATCGCTCAAAACCCCAATTATCCACAGCAACAACTGACTCAATTACCCCCGATCGCTCAGCAGCCCTATCAAAATCAATCGATTAGATTTCCTTCCGCGGCACACCCTTCCGGTCATAGAAAGGAAGGGCCTTATATTTTCGCGTCGTTTCCCTCAGGCGCTACCCAGTCTGGATATTCCACAAGATCCCCCCATGAATCGCGACATAAAGCAGTATAAATCCCCTGTCAGGGCAAACACACCCCCCATTCGTATCCAGTGTCTGCTCTGTTCCGAAGATCACCCGACTCACGCCTGCTCTGCGCCCATTCCATTTTGTGTAAGGGCAACCATTTTGCTAAATGAGCTAAATTTTTTTGCGCAAAATGCGCTAGACCCTATCACATCTCCACTTCTTTAAACATTTCGCCATGCCGCAATTGCTGCCGAAGTGACCATCCCACTATTCCATGTACCATAAAAACTTTACCCCTCTTTGGTTCCGGAGACCGGAAATTCCTAGGGGGTAGGATGTAGGGAAAGCGCGAAAGTGGCGCCACTGTGACTCTCGTTCCCCTCCGCTAATCGCTGTCGAAAACCTCGCTCCGAGGGTATAAAAGTGGTGAAATTGGTCCCTTTGGTTCGGCATATAGTTTAACCTCGCTCCGCCCACCCCGTTTATCTGTTGCTACTATAGATATCATCCTTTTCTATTTTTGCGTGCTTCGCCTTTCCTTTTTTTGTCTCTTCTTCTGACGTCATTCTTCTCGTTGGGGCAGGAAGGGTCTCCTTTCTGCCTCATAAAGACCATATGTAGGCCACTCATAGTTGTAGTATAGCGAATGTTATGTAGAAGTTAACTAGCAAAATAAACTCATTCTTTATCTGTTTTTTTTTTGGTGTAGGGAAACAGAGAGGGAATCCAGATTGTTGGGACTTAGGAGTCAATAGGACATAGGAAGGAAGGGCCTTTTATTTTCGCGTCGCATCGTAAGATTAACGTCGGTGGTGGTAAATGTCAAGTGGTTGAGGTTAGCAGCGGTAGCTGTCTTGAGACAGTAAGAATTCAGGTCCAGGGAAGGAACGTGATATTATTCCTTCTATTACAAGCCCGCTACCACCAACCGAGGATGAAGTAAGCATTACCGATTCAGACGTAGACACTTATGCCGATGGAGTATACAGCTCCGGTGAGGAAGATGATGCAATGGAACGAGGGATAGACCATTCATTTTGCGTAAGTACAGACATCTTCCTCTAATTCATGAGGTGAGCACCAAATTGGTTGACAAGCTAACGTAATAGGTCTATGGCGCACTTTTTTGAATAACTAGGTCATGTGTACAGGACGTATAAAAGGAATTAGGACAAGTCCCTTACACATTTCTTTTCCCGCTGCCACACATTCCTCTGAGGTTCTCGGTCTCATC
>KN726403.1:0-23271 GCA_000816745.1 Ancylostoma duodenale
TGATTTTTTGGAAGTTTGGAACCATTTGGAAGACTGTGAGGAGGCCTTTTGAGTTCGCTGTTCACACTGTGAGAAACTATTTTGTATTATTCTTCCATAAATGCACAAATAAACTAAAAAAAAAAATAAACTACTGAAGATTAATTTCCGTACACTTGGTCGAATGAGCAGTGTCACCTTTTCCAAATTCGGTGATGAAGATGATGAACCTTCCAAATGGTTTCAAACTTCCAAAAGATCAATTCGTAGGTAGGAAACCTTATAGAACTGCATAGAACGGATTTTTAGAGGAAAACAGTAGGTGGAGGGAAAATGCAAAACAGCAGCCACTCAGAGAAATTGAACCCACATTACTGATTCTGAAGAGCGAGAGACTTACCACTGCGCCACGACTCACCTGAGGCACTAGGTCTTGTGTGCCATACATGGCCGTTCTGACAGGATCACAGAGACAAATTTAGGGATAGATAAAAACAGATTCGAAATCAGCGTCGCGAGCTGCGTACGGTAGTATAAAGCTCTCTACGAACGGGGACACTGATGAAGTATCCTTCCCTTGTGAGACCAGTTCCTAGAATACATGAAAGCTAGTAGTTTACCGGATGTACGGCCATATAGCGCAATGGAGAACGAGAGTTTCCGAAGATTCATCACTTCCTTCCAAGTAATATACCCAAGGAGGCTCTGGGATGATAAGAGCCTTGTGCAGTTGTTGGAAGGGTTGTTGAGAAAAGACGCTCTGATGATTTTTGAAACTCTTCCAGCATCCGTGAAATCAGGCAGTTTTGATGAGGTTGTAGAAGCCATGAGGGCTAGGCTACGTGAAGATAGCAACAATGCCCGACTAAAAGCAATGACAGCTCTACGGAAATTCACATTAAGGGAGGGTCAATCAATTGATGAGTTCTGTTTGGCTCTGGAAAAAACTGCAAATAGAGCCTACCCAGATACACCGCTAGAAGCTATATCGCTATAGAAGGTGGAGATTCTCTTTAACCAGTTGGCCAAATGAGATGGTAGCTATCTCCTGGCAGATGCTCTAGAGACCAGTGATAAAGAGTTGGTCTACGAGAGGATGGAAGAAGCAGCCCTTCGGTTAGAGATAACGAAGAAGACTGCATCTGAGATGGCGCGGAATCAGAGCGCAGCTAAGACTCATGCCATACAAATAAATGAACGACGCACTAGTTTTAGGAGCTCGTGCACATCAGAAGCAGATGAGTTGTGGGAGAGTTCAAGCCATGGAGGTGGTCAAGTACTGAATGATGAAGTAGCAAAAGATCATCAGAAATTGTTGAAATGCTTCAAGTGCGGTAAAAATGGGCACATAGGAAGGCGTTGTAACACAAGTAAAAAATTATCAGGATAAGACAAGAGAATGCCTAGGGTGTCGTTAGTAACCGACACAAAGGAGAATGGGTCGTTCTCAGCAGTTCTTGATAAGGTACTATGCACAGCTAGTAGAAGCACTGCGAAGGAACAGAAAGCTAGTAGAGGCACTGCGAAGGAACAGAACGGAGCCCTGTTCGGAGAGAAATCAGTGGTTCCAATAAAAATAATGGGGATGGAGGTTGTCGCCTTGTTGGGCACAGGTTCAGAGACTTCAATAGTTTCCCTAAAAGTGTTTCGCTTAGCGCGAGAAAAAAGAGTTGACATTGATTCTTACGTCAAGAGAATCCCACGAGTGGATGCCATCGTTCGAAACGCGTCGGGTGAACGAATGAACTTCGTTGACACAATCAGGAAGGAAATTACTATAAAGGGTGAGACTAAACCCATAGCTTTTCATGTGGGAGAAGGGCTTGACGACATAGTGATCCTAGGTACTAACGCTCTAGAAATGTTCGAGCTGAAGGTAGGTAAGGTACCGCTAAGCAGATCAGAAAGACAGAATATGCAAGCCGAAAGCGCCAGTAACGATTCAGGAGCATTTAGCAATGTGTTCCTAGCATCAGGTTGTATGAGATTCCCTGTGCGGAAGAGAACTCTAGAACAAAGAGACGTGTTACGTGCATTAAGGAACGCAGCTATGTCATCTGTGGCCCCCAAAAATTTGTCCCCAAAGCAGATGGGGCCAGAACTGGTACCACAGACGCTAGATTCTGTTGGAAGTCGCGGTCAAATCGCAGTTTTCTTATGTTCAAGGATCTAGAAGTCAAGGAGTAGATGTTGGTGGTGGATATCATGGGAATGGATCACGTGGTTGCGGACACGGTCATCGAAGGAACCCTCGCAGACGATGAATCTCCAAGTCTTCCCAACCGACAGCGACGAGGACGCCGCTCACCGTAGGGGGAGGGTAGTAAGGGAATACGAGTTAGTAACAATAGGTAACATTGATAACGGTAACACTAATTACTTAGGTACTATGATATTAAGTTAACTTGATGTTGAATTGATCTGGTGCATTACGCGTGATGTGATGATCTGATCAATATCGATTCTAGCACTTCCCGCCATAACCTTGCTATAGAAGCCTTACCTGTTCTGTTAGCGGGGCCCTTTCATTGTGTTCCTGTCCGGTGCAACACCCGGACTTGTTGTTATTCTTTTTAATGAACTTTTCTCTCTTCTTCTCTGTTCACCCGTGAAGCCGTTCAATCGGCTTTTACCTGCTCGACGGAGGGTATGACCGGGAGACCCTGGTCACTATGTTGATATTCGTGATCAGCGTCAAGAACAGCCCTACGCAAAATTCGAGATGACTCTGTGAGATACAGTATCTACAGTACACCAACCGTAACCATACAAAAGAGGGTTACGGTACAGAATACGATATTTGTGTTCAACACCTCAAATACCTCCCCCCTTATGCCAAGTTTCAGCCAAAAAAAATTTTTTTTGAAGACTTTGGGGCCACTAAAGTTGAATAGTGCCGAAATTTCTTCGCTAGGATTATGTGGTAGATATGGTGTGTTTCACCGGGAAACATATTTGTAAAAATATTAGAGAAAGGGAAAACGCGAGAAATAGTGCCGCATTGTGAGAGGTGGGCGAGAAATGCAGACCACAGGGACAAATGCTCAACTATTGTCGGTTTCGATACGGGCTATATTTGAGGTGCTGAACATGAAAACAGTGTTCATTTTGTACTGTAATCCTTTTTCTATGGGGTGGAGAGACTATCCGCATATCTACTTCGTCTCCCTGGCAAAGTGCTGGACGTCATCCATTATGTGAAATTGACCGATTTCCAGAACCTCCA
Source organism: Ancylostoma duodenale (assembly GCA_000816745.1). Classification (NCBI taxonomy): domain Eukaryota; kingdom Metazoa; phylum Nematoda; class Chromadorea; order Rhabditida; family Ancylostomatidae; genus Ancylostoma; species Ancylostoma duodenale. Next base: position 3,206 of record KN726403.1, read on the forward strand.
CCCAGTGACTCTAATTCTCTGGACTGTGAAGCGATTCTCCTGCCGACGCAACACTGGATGGGATCTGCATGCGTTCTCTCTATATGATATACTGTTGCGCATCGCCATTTGCCTACATATTGTAAGGAAAGAGGAAAACCACGTAAGCTGACTGGGCATATATTACATAAACGTCGCACGTCGCGTCTGTACCTATATAATTACTGATCCTTGCAACCATACCAGTAGGTGCATAGTTACTAATCCTTCCAACTGTACCAGAAGCGGAGCAGGCAAGTGCACAAAGGGTCATCAACAGATTTTTCCAACCACACTAAAAACTGCGCAGGCAGATGCACAAAGCTCCTTAATTGAAACGCGCGAAGCACGCGCGATGCGGACTCCGTGGAGAAGAAGGTATAAAAGAAAAATTGGAAGGAGTTTCGATCCTACTCCGCTCTTCTTCCTCCTTGTCAACACAATTCTTACTTGTTCCTCTTCTTCCTCTATACCTCTGCATTTAACTTGCATTTTGTGGTTGCTGCCAAATGGCCTCTTACAGATGGCCCGTATGGGGTAGGAGTGAGGCCCCTCCCGCCCCATATGGGCTATCTGTGAAAGGCCACTTATGATTCGGTATGTTTTCGTACGTTGGTTGTCCTATTTAGAGCTCTGACTTGCTTACACTCTCGCTCTCGGTACTGGGTAGACACATAAGAAAGTCACTTCCGTTCTACGACCACTGTATAATGCACATAGCGCCGATTTTGTGTCCAAAAACTGCGCAAAAATCCCATGAACTCCGTGGACAAGTTAAATGCGAGATGCTGCGCGAGATACTTGATGGCTCCAAGCAACTCGCGCATGAGTCCTTTGTGAGTCGTTTATGTGTATGTAACCTACCCGGACCAGAAAGGCAACATGAATTAGGCTGGTCGGAAAGACTTGCACCTAATTTCATACTCTTTTCAAAAAATGTTGACTTTATTATCAGTAGGTATCAATCAGCAAAAATAATCACCGACGTGATCCACGAGATATGAGCAACAAATCAGTGAAGCTTCTACTCCAGAAATCAGGAATTCTGGCAGCTGCGAGTCGAAGAGACGTGAATTCTCACTTTTCGGTTTGGTCTGATCATCGAATTTTATTTCTCATAGATGTAGCTTCAGGACTACAAACAAGTGGTAGTCAGACTGGGCCAAGTCAGTAGAAACAGTTTTCTATGCATCAGGCGAGTTGTGTCTGCCAATTTCTGGTAAGAGTAGACTTAGGCGGTTACGGTATTCCCAAGCGACAGCAGTTCTCAATACAGCATTCCCTCGAAGGCCCACCAACAACACAGAAAAACCTTCTTTCGTGGACCTCTCCTTCCGGCTGTTTCGCAGGTAGTTCATTACGTGGGAGCCAACTTTTTTCAAGTGCGTGGGTAACATAAAGCACCCAGTTCTCATCTCCAGTGACGAGTCGGCGGAGAAAGTTCCTCCTGTGTGGACGCAGCAGCATAGACTAAAATCAAATAACAAGAAAAGTTTGAAGTTGTTCACAGTCGAAAAGACTCGCGTTTATTACCGGCTTCTGATCGCTAAAGCGGTCCTGTTCTTCGTGCAGCTCCACACGGACTTCAACACCTTCTCCGACCTTTAAATTTGCAGCGTCGACGACTCTAAATCCCTGTGTGCCCAAACTATCAAGGAACGAACTGATCTTTGAGTTCCTGCATAATTTGATCCTAAACAAAATCGGTAAATACTGCATTGAATCCGATGAAATAAAATCAAGAGCAAATTACAGGAAGACCTTAATCATGTCCACTGTATCCCCGTAAAATCTTTAAGAGGTCTCTGTTCATTCTATCACCAAGTGGATCAAACAATTCCTTACTAATAGAATGTTTCAGGAGAGAATTGGAGGAGCATACTTGGAAGTTAGAGATGTTGGGGTGGCGTACCTCAAGGGAGGGGGGGGGGGTGGGAGTTTTATCGCCCGTTCTCCTCAACATCCACACGGCCGATATCCCACGCATGTTATTGGATATTGATGTATGGAACAAAATATAATGCAAACGACGTGAAGATCTATAGAGTGGTGTCAGGATCGGATGATGTTTTCCGCTTCCAACGGGCCATTCATAGGATGGTTGCCTGGTCGATTACTTGGCAGTTGCCCGTGTCTCCAGATAAAACATCTTTTATTCGACTGAGTCCTGGATTGGTGGTCCTATCAATGCAGGCCGTACAAAATTGAGGGAGCTGAGATCTCAGCGGTTTCATCTATCAATATCTATCGGGTTGTTTACGATAACAAACTGGACTTTTCTGAACATATCGAAGACCGGTGCAAGTCGGCCTTGTTAACGACATTCCAAATTTTTAAAGCTTTATCGTTTAGGGGTAAATATATCTTTATTAAGGCTTACAAAGCATATGTGGGCCCAATAGTAGAGTGTAGTGCAACTGTGTTCAATCCTACAAGGAAGAAGGATATTCATGCTATAGAAAGGGTACAGAATAATTCTACTCGGAAAGTACTCGTAAGGGCAGGAGAGATTTCTGTATTCTAGAATTCCAAAGGCGTCAATCAAGAATACGTATCTAGGGCTTTCATCTCTAGAATCTCGGCGTAAAGTATCCCATGACTGCTTGGCTCATAAGATTCTGCATTCATTTGTTTAAGAGGGACTGAAAATAGAATGACCAGATGCCGCACAAGAGGTAGTCCACCTAAAACTTCATTGACTCGGCCGGAAACGAATGTCAGAGGAAGATCATTTACAATTCGGGCCGGTAGCACCTATCTTCGGATAGCAAAAAAAAAACTTTCCTCCACTCTCACACTGAGTCAGTTCAAACGCCGTGTAAGGAGCATTTTGTTGAAGTATGAAGTTCCTTAGTATTTCGAAACCGACTTTGGAAAAATGGTTCCATTTTCTAAGTTTTTGTCGCTGCCCTCATCATTTTGCTGCTCTGTGTACTGCTCTGTTTTTTCCTTTTCAGCAAGCATAGTAAACTTATACTTCTACTTGAGAGCGTAATTGTTTCTCTCATACAAAGCTCGAGTGAATTCTGCACTCACTTCACTTACTGTATGTGGACGATAACACAAAAAAACTCACCGATAATGGCGTTAATATTGACGGCAACGTTGTCGTTGTTCATATCTTTGGTTCTGGTTGTGATTTGGCCGGTAGTACATCTGGGCTGCCGTAAGGTGGTAAAGAGTTTAGTAGAAGCATTCATCGTTAATATGACGCATTAGATGAATGTGTTGAAAAATGTTATGTGGTCGGAGGCAGAGCGAAGTTCGCGGTAACGCTGCTGGAGGTTTACGTACAGGGCTTTCAAGTCTTCACCTTGAACTAACTCTTTACTGTTTTGCAATTAAAAATGCAACGTATTGCGTGGGACGTATTCATTACCACGACTGAATGTATTGTACAGTCTATTTCGATACAACCACCAGGTCCGAATTCGCTGTTTTCAATAAATTACTCCCCTCCCGGTGCTCGCAACGAACCGAAATCCTTCGTCGACTCAGCCAACTCTGACAGTTTCTTCTTATAGAATCGCCGTCTCAGGTTTACAATTTCTGTGGCTCTGGCACGATCGACGAACTTCATTCTTTGAAACTGAAAGACAATGAACATCATGCTAGATAGCAACATTCAAAACAGGAAATGGAAGATCGTACCTGCACAGTCAGGCGGATCAATGTAGTGTATACATCGGATAGCGAATAGCGGGCGATCTCTCCATAACGTTTTATTGTGGCATCGAGGACTTGTGGGAGATCTATTTCTTGAATGAAGCGACCGGTCCCATTATGTAACACGAGGAAAGTCTCCAACTAACATACGAGAAAGCAAATATCTTCTACCATGATTTCTCGTCTAGTCATTCCTGGCATGCAATTCCAGCAATCTATTTGCCAAATAATCCGATCCGCGTCCATGCCTACAGTACACCAGTAGGTAACGTAGAGTGAAGCCGTAGAGAGGAAACTTCTCAGATAACTGGATAAGGCAAACGCAGCACAACCTGCCGAGCCATACCCCCGGAAAATGGAAGGCAGACATTGCTGCAAGAGGAAGAACTGCTGTATTCCGACTGCTAAGAACAGCAAACCCCGCGTGTTGGCTGCGTTTTTTGCCCAATGAACTGTCGTGCAGTTCAACCTGCGTTCTGCCTGCTCCTTGCCACGTGCTGATAGGCCCCCTGGTAGGTGTATATTAGCCGCTGGTTGAGCATCAAAGTTTAGTCGTGTCTCCGCTTCGGCGGAGAGAAGGCGAGCCAAGCAAGACTCGTCAGGCCGGCTGAGGCCTGGGTAAAACCATGGCCCAGTGCAATAACGGTCACACGAGATCTGTGCGGTGCGGACGCGTGCGGGTACGGCGCGGATCTGGAAGTCCGCTGCAGGACCGCAGCGCACCTAAGCGCTGCTGCGGAAAGCGCGTACGCGTTCGGGACCCAAGTCTGCAGTACGAACACAGCCCTGCCCCAGATTGAGCTGCGATCCTAGGTTTGAGGCATCCAAAACCAGTTCATCGCCCCCGAAACGCAGCCTTTCCGGGGCGAACGCAGCTCGTGGGGTGACAAAATAAGCTTTGACCTCGCGGTGTAACTGCTATTGAAACGTGTTCAGCCTGCGTTCGTCGTCCCGGAATCTCTGAGTTAAAATAGATGAAGATCTAATGAAACAACAAATGAAGCACGGTATTTATGGCGGGAATCATGAGCAACGTAAACACAAAAATGCAACAAAATACACTTTATTCAGGGTTACTGTTACTACCTAATAAAATAATGTACGTGTTGAGCGAATTGAAATGAAGGATAATAATAGGTGCAACAGTGCATGAGAGTAGGACAACAATAACAGATTTGGAAAGATTGTTAGTACGCAACTTCGAAAAGAAGTTGTTTATTTTTAGCACCAGTCTACAGATTTTGCGAAGTCGAATAGCCTATGAGAACGCAAAAGAGAAAAGAATAACATGAAAGAGCTTTCAACATTGTAAAACTCAACCGCGACCATTGATTCTTGAATTCTTTTCCCGAAAAGGAGGCAGCGACCCGGTACTCAGAGCCAATGCAAATCACTACAATCTGCTAACAATTTTCGGGCCCCTTACGTAGAATAGAGGAATACGTCCGCACGCGCAAGAGGATCTGCCCACTGAAAATCTTATCATATTTGAGCTGTACTTGTAGTCTTCAAGCAAATCCCAAAAGTACAAAAAACGCGTGCAGCCATCGCTTCTGAGTGCTTCGAAAACGGTAGCATCACAGACTCTAGAACTTCCACCTAGGTAATAGGCAAGTATAGGGCGCTCGACACAAGTGGCAAAATGAAAACAGCACTAGCCGAGGATAATAAAGAAAAAATCCCTTCAAGGGTTCGCTCCCTCTCGATTCTTTTGCGCACCTCATTCGCCACTATAATTTTTTGGAGATGCCTACAGTCGACAACATCAATAGTAAGGACAGCACTAACCCACTTCTTTCCCAAAATCTCACAATCAGAAATTTTTCTAAGCTTTCCTAGGGGGTTGGGTTATTTCCGAAATTTTGCATAGAGGGGATATTTCATGTGCTGATCATAACTTTGATATCAGTTTTGTACCATAGCCCAGTGACATCAGCACATGTTATAACCCTTGTACCATAGTCCAGTAACATCAGCACATGTTATAACCCCTCTACGCAAAGGTTTGGTACCGTAGCTCTGCAAACATGGAGTTACGGTACAAAATGAGTATGATATTCCACAGAATAGCTACTACAATTATCTACATACATAGTTAATACAAAATACTATAATAACTATGAATAAGAGCAATAAGAAATTGCAATAATACATGAAAAACAGTCAAGCAAGTGACAAAAAGAAGGCGGTACCATCAGGAGCTCATGTGTTGCAGATGCGAAACCCTTCATTAGACGATATTCTGGTTCAAACATAGACGAAGATAACTCCGGCGGGCTTCTCCGTCTTCCTACGTCTTCTGCGCCGTGGTCTAGGCATATCTGTAAATGATTACTCCTATACCAAATAATGCGGACTGAGAAAGGCAACAACTTACATGTTTCTGAATATTGATGCATCACCACCAAAGGCGTCTTCGAACAACTTGCTGCACAGTCCCATAGTTCTCTGAACGGCTATCGACAACACTTTTGTCATCTAAAGAGCGCATTGAACTCCAAACGTAAATCCAAACCAAATATAACAGTACTGCAGCTCACAGGATAGGTCTGTAGAATTTTGGCTATGGTGATTAACATAAGAGAAACAACATTACTTTTTTTGCATGGCAGAAGAGTTCCACCAACTACTGCTGGTATGAGAACTTCGCTTAGCTGCAAATAATTTTTTTGCTTTGAACAGCGAGAACAAATCAACAGAAATGATTACCAAAAAACACCATTTCTAACTCCGAGCCAGAGATTTTATTGATATCTTTGAAAGAACGTAACGAATTTTTTTACCTCGAATTTTTTTTTACCTATGTGGACAGCATAGCGTTTTTATCACGGTTTCCAACGCTGCTTTATCACAAGTGCTAATCCGCAAGGGAGATGGAAGTCTGATGATGTCTGAAAAACACTACACAGGATTGTTAACAATATTAATGCCCTAACCTTCCATAATTTTCTTCAACACATCCTCCTAATAATAGTGGAGATAGTCAAGGACATCTTGGCATGGAGCAGTCAAGGTTCCAAAAACAGACGGATCTGAGATGTCTCGTTACAAGTGTTTGCTTAGATTTAATGAGTAATCGATACAGTCTTTTCCATACATATAAAACCATTCATCCCTTGTTAATTGTCTCGAAGACAGTTCGCCAGTGTGCGCGCTTGGTATCGACCACGGAGCCATGCAATCCGACGAGCTATCGCGCTGTACACAGTTGGAATCAAACATCGGTAGCAGCTCCAGTACCCTGAAGCACCTTTCATTCGGAAACAAACTGCATTCGCCGCACAACTTGAACAACGAGATTCCATACTTATGCCTTTTCGGTGGTATATACTGTCGAAAAACGATACTACCTCTAAAGGGGAGCAAGGACTCATTATTAGTAACCTCCTTTTCTGGATGATAAATTCCTTCGCAGCTGTCGATAAACAGTTGGGGAAGCTTTTGATTTTGAACAATCTGCCATCGTCATATTGCGAATTATTAGCAAAATTGGAGGAGTTCGAATTCGGCTCGAATTTCTTTGTGGGCATCACTTTTCCTGGGGTGGAATGTCCACCTAAAGCAAGGTCTCGAACTCCAGTAATCTCTCGAATTTGGCATTTTCACAACTCCCATCTGTAAACACTGCCCGATGAACATCTTGATTTCTCACTCGCATTTATCTTCGTAATCGGTATGTTTCACTTTACCCTGCCTGTTTTTCTCCTCCACTATCAGCGCCTCTACATCATCGTTCAGACAAAGCTCATAGAATTCTACGGGAGTTCCACAGTCGAAAACCTCTCCAGAGGAGCTACTCTGTGCACTGAAAACCCATGGATCGCGAACTTCTGTATTACTTGTTCACATTACACAGTCTTTAATACTTGAGTCCGAGTCTTCATTTTGAGAATCTGATTCATCATCCTTATAGGTCATTAATGCGTCGCTTGGTATCATTTGTATCAGAATTCTTTTCTGAATCTTTGAAGCTATCCATTTTGTTATTGTAGACCTCTTCTAGAATTCTTTTTATTTCATGATCTTCCATACAACGTAATAATAAGAGGTCATCCATGTATCTATGTGGTGACAGTACCGTGTTTTTAACTCGTCTGATTTTCCTGTCGTAACTGAATCCTACAACTGACAAAGTAAGATCAGCAAAAAGTGGGCTGACGTTACCTCCTTGGAGTACTCCTTCAATTTGCTTGAAAACCAGATTACCAAAAGTGTAATGGCTGTTCCATAAAAGGTACTCAACATAATATAGTAAACCTTCTTGTATGTAATACTCGTACTAGTTGTAACTGTTGTTGTCAGTATAGAATATGTTTATGTTTATGTTTATTATTATCGGCTCCGAATTACACAGTAGCCAGTGAAACATGGGTAATGAACTAAAACTCCGATAAAATGATGAGTGGGGAGAGGGAAGGGAGTGGGTTACATGGTTCCGAAGGGCAGTGGCCGGCCAACACTGCAAGCCACGACGGCATAACGACTCCGGATACCAGCTTAGTAGGTCTGCCAACTTTGCCAAGCCCACATGACGACTCGGTCGCGGGAAAATTGAGAGAATGGAGTTCAATCAAACAGAAATAATTGTCAGAAGCAAACAGAAATAATTGTCAGAAGCAAACTGGTTAGTAACATGGAACAGAACAAGTATTAAGAAAGGTTAGTGAATAGTATATGTCGGATAGAAAAAATTCGACGTATGGCTCGCCGAAGTCTGCAAAAAGTTGGGATAATACGGCTGGCAATGAAAAAATCGAATCAAAAAGACCCCTTGTCTCTGAGATATTTGCTAAGCTTCAAACTGAAGGTCGATGCAGAAGAAGACTGCACAATGGAGGGTGGAAGCTGATTCCATGTTCTAACTGGTCGCATCATAAGGATGTTCGAAATCGCTGCGTATGAGCCTTAGGTTGAACAAATCTGAACTGATGACCTCTCGTCCTCGTACTGAATTTAGAGAAGGAGAATAATGTATCAATGTTCATACCAGCCTCTCCAAACACTAGCTTGTAGAGAAAACACTGATCAACAATGCATCGTCGAAGTTCCAAAGAGCAATTCTTGAGATGATGAAATCGCTCTTTGTAAGATATTCGGAACAAACCATTTCTGGCAAATATGCGCCACGTGTATTTCTTTTGTGCTTCTCCTAAGGCGTCAATACTTTATTGTTTTAGAGGTGACCAAAGCGTAGTACAATACTCCAATAGTTGCCTGACATATGTTACAACAAGGCTAAATAGCGTATCCAGGTTTCTCGTCCAGAAACCTCTAAGGATGTGGTTGGAACGCGTAAAGGCTAAACGCACACATTTATTGATGTACTCGTCAAAATAAAAGGTGTCAGAATAAGTTGCGCCAAGGTCACAAACCGACTTAGAAATACGAAGTTCGTGTTCACCCTAGAAGAACCGGCACTTTTTGGGATGTGTTTGACCAGAGTGAGCATGAGTGTAGTCTTAGTTTTGGATAAGAATAACCCCCACCTTCGAGACCAGGTTTGCACGGCATCTGGAGCTGGCTGAATGGCTTCATAACAATTAATTGAATATATTTTGCAATCGTCAGCGTAGATTGAGCAGTTCACTCCAGCAGGAAGAGTGCTAGGGAGGTCGTTTATGTATAGCAAAAACATGAGAGGGCCAAGGCAGGTTCCTCGCGGAACTCCGCTGCGGGTGGCATAACTTTCGGAATAAAACCCATTACCACATACGTTCGATGGCGGTTATTCAGCCAGAAATACCAGATGCTTTCAGTTTAACATACGAAAGGTTGAGAGGTGCTGAGTCAAAAGCCTTTGAATAATCAATGTAACAAGCAGTTACGCATCCCTTTTCGTCGACTACTTGCTAGCAAAGGGGGACTGTTGTCATGAGGGCTGTGACTGTTGATTTCTTCCGAGAGAAGCCATGCTGCATCTTGCTAAAAAGCTGGTTCGAGGAAAGGTAGTTATTCATCTGTTTGCATACTATTCTCTCAAGAACCTTGCTGGTACTCCTTCTTTAAGACAAAGTGGCCTATAGTTGCTGACACTAAATTTGCAACCTTTTAAAATAGGCTTCACGATTCCAAGACGCCAAAGCGAGGGAACATCTCCATGAAGCATGAATCTATTGAACATAGTGGTGAGTGCCCCCCTGAGGCCCACAGCCGCTTTCTTTAAGAAAACATAAGGAATGCCATCGGCGGAAAACGAGGTACGAGAAGGTAATAGTGAAAGGGTTTTGTAAACCACTCCGCTGTTGACATCTAAAAAGTCGAGAGTGGCAGTGGTGAAACTCTGACAGGGTGTAATGCTTCCAACTGCATCGCTATACAACGATTTGAAGCGCTCAGCGAACGCTTCGGCCTTTTCAACCTCTGATCCGCATGGCAACCCGTCAGAGTTGTATATAAATCCGATGTTATTGAAGGTTCTGAGGCGTTTATTAACAAATCTGCAGAAGGATTTGCGGTTACGACTAGTGGCAATTCTATCTTCTTCTAACAGCTGCTACGCCAGGTCATGCTTAAGTTTTCTCGAAAACCGCAAGTATTTCTCCATACCCCGTATGTATCGCATCTGATAGAGCATGTTAACGAAGGCCTGCAACTTCCGCAGGCGAGAGGGGTACATGGCATTGCTAGCAGTTCGAACAGGTACATATTGGGAAATGACGTCGTGACAGCAGTTTAGATAGTACTGATAACAGTGGTGGACAGAACTGGCCGTGGAGACCACTTCGCGCCAGTTAATGCTTAAGAGACAGTCATTAATGTCGTCGTAGTTACCGCGCTCAAAATCACGATATCTAGCTTTTGATTCAGGTTTACTGCTGTGAAGTGACAGTTGAAATGAAATCATGCTGTGGTCAGAGGTGGAAAAGGGAGCGAGAACACTTACGCAACTAATGACGCTCAAATCATTTGTGAGGACCAGGTCGAGGATGTCGTCATGATGAGCGGGCTCAGTAACGGGTTGGAATAGCGATAATTCTGTGCAGAAGTGGAGAAAGCAACGGCTTGATGGTGAAAGAGAGCGAGAGTTTCCGTCCAACCGTGCCCAGACAATAGTGGGAAAGTTAAGATCTCCTAGTAGAAAGCAGCTAGAGTGAGCATGAAAAAGTTCTTTTATAAACGCAAGTGCTTGTGAGAAAGAGCATATGTCACAGGAGGGACTTCTGTAAATAAGAACAGAAATTGAATTCAAATTATGATCTCCAATGTTGATGGCAAGTACATGGGAGTAAGGAGAGAAATTTCTTGATGTTATAAGGTGATTGTCGTGACATTCACGACCTCCAATAAACCCATTTCAAACATTCCGCAATATCATGCCTGAGTATTCCATCGTTGCCTGAGTATTCGATCTGCTATCGTATTTGGGCCGGAAGAGGACCGGATTATTCTTCCCTGCTGACTTCCCGACAGACCCGATCCCCCGTCAACCCGGCCTGTAGGCCGTTATTCATTGTTGTTCATGATTACGTCCTTTGTTCATAAACTATTGTTCACCTGGTGTCAGAAGAACCATCGGTGCAACAGTGATGAACGACTCCGTTACGAACCATCGCCAAAACACCACCACCCGTGACATCGCCCTCTCTATCGCATCTGTGGGTATCGTATCTGAGCCCGCTAGACAGTGTGGCGTCCAGGATAGTGTCTGGCTTACACCAGCTTTCAGTAATGAAAAACAGCAAGGGATCTCTAGACAGAAGAAAATAAAGGTCAAGCAGTTTGTTGCAGATCGAGCGAGCATTAAGGGGAAAGACATTATTCTTGAGACTACTGTTATTTGAAGAGAGCCATGATGGATTGCGCGGAAAACCTTACAAGAACAGGTAAACCTGGTTGAAGAATCTGTGTGCTAATGTATGCGAGAATGATGAGTGGTTGCAATACTGGTGCTGTTTTCGAAGGGGTAGGAGCCAAGATAGTACTCAGGAGATCCCGGTGAGGAGAAATGAGCAAAGGAAGTCCGCAATCTAGTCATCCGTGTACCACCGCTCCGAGCTGTAGAGTTAGTGTTAGGTAAAGAGGGCCTAGGTAGGTCGCGAGGAGTCCGCAGTTTTATGATATCAAAATCACGAACAATATAGAGAGCCTACCTTCACGGGCATTGAAGTCGCCTGCCTGTTTCCGCAGTTTCCGGTCAAGGATCAGCTCCTCGGTTGTATAATCCTTTCTTGCGAAGGAGTGCACAAATTTCTTAGTGAGGTCTTGTCGCTCAGTTCTCATGTTGATAAGCAAGAGGAATTTTAATGATACGCCCTCGAACTCCTGGACCGCGCGGTTTTCCACTAGGAAATCTGTAGGAGGTAACACGGCCCTCATCAAATTCTCCTCGGAGGTCGTTGTCTCCAGAAGTGTAAACAACTTCCTTGAGAATTTCGTGATCGAAGCGACGTGTGGCGTCCTCATCGATCTGTTCATCGATGCCAATCCATGTGATCATCCCTAGTTTCTCGTCTATCCGCTGGCTATCTCCTCTAACTTTTGAGAAAGTGGTTGTGGACATGACGAGCCCTTCTTCTCTAGCTCGGATATGCGAGAAACTATGGACAACTGCGCTTCCTGGAGTTCGCTCAATTTGGAGAAAATGCGATGAAAAGTGTCGGTGAGGGAGCGCTGCATGCAGGAAGAGTAAGCGTCGAACCTTTCGATTAACTTACTGGCCCATGCCGGCATTTCTTCATTCTCCTGAGCGCTAACGGTCGTCCTGTTCCCAGCTCGCTTCACCATGATCAGATTGAGGGGTAAAATTACAGAAAAAGTAGCAAAATAGCAATTGCAAACACAAAGCAAACAGAATTACAGAAAACAGGCGCAGACAGAAATAGATAGCAGCCGCTCACCAGCGCAGCACAGACGAGGAATAATGTGTTAAAGCCATTACTAGCAATATATCTTTTATTAGAATTCTTGTAACATATACTCATAAGTTCTGCAATATACTTTACAATAGTATGTATTGTGTTCTAAATTTGTGAACAGTAAAGTCAGCTGAGTACACTTTGGACATGCTAGTGAGTTGAGTTCATACGCGATATTGATGTTTTTGATGGCCCAATAGGTTTCAATACAATGATTTCTATTATAGGCTACTTATGTACATATAATTAATGAAGTTTTTCTCAATAAAGGTGAATATCAACAACAAATCTCTATAAAGCGGTTTGATGGTGGTGTCATATGCGCCTGTTATAAACCTGTATTTGACAGGATTCTTGTGGAGTTTCGGTAGCATGTACAGGGCGGGCCCAAATTATGGGTGCCGGAGAAATTAAACTTCCTGGACAAAGAAGCTATAATATCGGGGAGGTCTCTAGGAGGGAACGTTGGGTACTCTTACAGCAACAAGAATCTGCTTTTGATTTCGATTGTTACTCTATCAGGGTTGATTTAGGGCCTTCAGCCTTACCAGGTAGGTGTTGTCTACGGCACGCAAGTAGTGGTCATTATCATTCTCGAGCTTTTGGGAAAAGCTCTCCCAAGCCTACCAGCTCCAATGTGTGGTTCCTAGCATACATTTGATCTAGGAATCGCCAAGAAAGAATAATTCGGTTGGCGGAAGCCAAAGGAGTTGGGAGGCCACTGATTAAAGTTGACAATTTGAAACAGTTTTGCCAGCACCATTCACGGATTCTTGTGGGCCCCACGACCGGGTGATACTTTTTCTCGTTTGAGAAGTCCCTCTTTAATAGTTGCCTCGCAGTTGCCTTCAGTGGTGGTTCGATAATGTTAATTTCACGAGAGATTTGATGGAAACGACTCATCACGATATTTCGGCCACACCCAGTTTCTTCGCGATTTTGGCAAAAATTTTTGAGGAACGGTATCTTCCGCGGGTGAAACTAATGCCTTCTGTTACCAGGGCTTTGGCACATTGTACTACTCTGTGGATAAAGTTCTTGCACATTTTTGAAGGGCTACAACTCTTGCGTGTCTAAAAGCTGTTGTGGTGCTGAGTGATAGTGAAAGAACGCTGCGTCTATAATTGGACATTGATTGAAATCGACAGCGACAGATGAAATGGAATATGCAGAAAGTAGAAGATTCGGACTATGGGAAAAATTTAACAAATCTCGAAAGAACCTTGAAACTAGCCAATACTTGAGCAAATCCCCAGCGCGCTGGTGGTACCCATAATTTTGGCCCACCCTGTATATAGCAATGAGATTCCAGCTTCCCGAAGCCAAGGAATGCATTCTTCCGAAGCTAAGGAGTTAAGCTCAAAAATATAACACCGTCTCCATAAAATGTTTGGAATTTAATCTGGGAAGGTGTAGGACTTAGCTATCAAAATCACCCACTGAGGAAAACAGGGTCATCGATGATCTCCGGCGGGAGGTCATGGTGATCGAGACGGTGGGAACATCGATCAGCTGAGTAAACCAAGAACTGCGTCTCCACCGAAAAAGTGTGCACTCTCGACTTGTTGCAGCGATGAACTCGAGCCATGAGCAAAAACTCCTCTAGGCTGGGATTCAAGAAACGCTAGCCACGCTAGCCATGGGCTTTGTAGGGTGGTCAGCGTGGTTTTTTTATTCACGACGCGGGCTCGGCCCAAATCTTAGTTCGGCTAGCCAAACCAAGCTGGCCCGCGCGGCTAGTTTAGCCAAACCCGTGGTTTACGCTGCAGACGTAAACATAGTACGTGAGTGCAGAAAACTCCTTTACAGTATGAAACAAATGCAACTGTCCAAAATAACTGGATTTTTGCATAATTTTTCAACAAGTTGGCGTGGTTAGGCAGTTTCAATGTAGGTTCAATGTATGTCCTTCACAAATTTCAGCAAAGCATGCCATCTTTTGCTTTCTTTGCATGCAAAACCTCTACAAATATGCGCATTTACTGCGGTTTTTTTTTCAGGTTTGCTCCCAATCGACGAGGCTACCACACGAAAAAGGTTCTTCATTTCCTCATCAAATCAATGACGCCCGCTCCAAATTCAAAACAATGGCGTTTTGCTTACAAACTTTCCTTATTCAAACGGCAATTTTAGGATAAGGTGAACTTACAGAAAATTGACCCGGAAAGAAATGTAAAACTTGACACCTGCATACATTTATTTCGAAATAGTAGAACTTATAATGAGGATAATCCAAGGTATTTGTGATGCGTTGGGGGCAAGGCTGGCTGCTGGAAATCGAATCAGGCGAGTTTTTGTTTTGTTTTCAATGGTTTTTCTTCGCTTGTTCTGAGCGAATTAATTGTAAACGTTTGTATTCTCCGTTTGCTGCAACATGCGGTTGTTATTTTTATCTTTCCATTGTGATTTCACTCTTTTCAATGCAAAGTGTTTGAGTCATGGTTTAATTTTGTTGTTGAAAACGGTTCTTTTTGTTATCACTTGCTTCTAGGTACACATCGATTATTTTACTGGATTCGGAAACAGGGCTGCGATTCTTTTTGTTTGTTTTTTTGCAGTTTTCGAAGGGCACACTCCTCAATTGCCGACAACAGTGAGTTCCTGAATGAGTGGCTATTTGTTGAAAACACATTTTTTGAAGTTATTGTTTGTTTCACTTAATACTAGGTCTTTACTCGTCTGCTTTGAAAGAAGAGAGAGAGAACTAAAGCAGTCGGGTAGAGACCGAATAAGTTAGAACAAATCATGAAATTGAGGAAAAAAGTAGTTTTTCCGACTATTAACCACTCAGTTTCGAGCTCACCTTTGTCGACAAATGACGTGAAGGCTCCACGAAATCTGCAGAAGAGAAAAAAACAACGAAAAGAACCACCCACTTGTTCTCTGATAGTCGAAATGGACCCACAAGTCAGTGGCAACGAAAAGAAAATTAAGTTCAAAAGACAAAATAACACCATTCGTTAAGGAAATGACAAGAAAAGACAACAACCATAGACTAGGAAAGAAGAATACAAACGTCCATAATAAATTCTTGTAAAAAAGGTGAAGAAAACTCATAATAAACACCGTAAAAACTCACCTGATTCGAATTGTGCGCACCTTGGTGTTAGAAGATGCATTGATCCTCTCTGTCGCTGGTATGCGCAAGAAGTAAGAAAGCGATAACGGGCGTGTCAGTTTTTTTCGAACGCTGAGCGCTACCATTAGTCTAAGCTCCCATTTTTCTACTGGCTTGCGGACCTCCAGCTGCGCGCTTCCCACTGCGAATCCTGCCGCATCTCCTAACCCCTTCCTGCAGAGTTTCCATCTCCAAGGCAATGTGACCGCCTTCATTACACCATCACTTGCACGGTGACTTGCTCTCCTTCTCTTCTAGGTTCTTTTAGGTGACATATGAGTTTTTTTCCTTCAGTATCTAACTGTTTTTTCTTTGCTTCCACAAAGACTTACGTTCTTTGGCGGGTTGACTACCACTTTTTTTAGGATGACTAACAAGTTGTATTTGTTTCCTATGGCTTACAATTTTTTCCTGTCCTGGTCTTCCTTACTTGGTTCGGCATTATTGCACTTCAGCTGCCTGTCTGCCAACCCCAAACATGGACACACAAATTTGTTCGAAAAGTTGCACAGAGAAGTAATTGATGGTGCTGATCACGAACATGATACTCATTTTGCATGATGTTACTAATTTTACCTATTTCTTTGAAGCTTGGCTCTCCTGTCGGATCTGCTTCAAAACTTGCATACAGGCGTTTTTAAAGGTGCTGATCATGAATATGATAAGCATTCAGCATGAAAGGGGGTGGAAACTCCGGGAAAGTCCGAAACAACACTGCCTTACAGGGGCAATCTAGGAGTAAATTAGTGAAGTCAAGATTATAATGCAAAACTACTATTATATCCATGACCAGCACCTTCAAAACACTCTCCATGCAATTTTTCAGAGAAATCTGAGAGATGAGACAAGCTTACGAGAATCGATTAACTCGACACTACCTTGCAAAAAGAGTAGGATATCCGTGATCAGTGCCCTCGACTTCCCCTGTGCACAAATTTTCAGAGAATTCCATTCTTTCGAGCTTGGAGTGGATGGTGGGGCCGCTCTAGTACAATAGTACAATAGTCCGGGTGAGTACCAATACTTTTTCTTGGTAACTTATCAGTCATTTTGTCTGGGTCTTTGAGAGCCTTTTTGTGTCGTTGAAAACATGCTCTTTTTGTCATGCTGAGTTGCACTCCCTTTCCTTTGGGTGACTTATGAATAGGGTCAAGCGTGTGATGATAATGTACCAAGGGGGGGGGGGTCGCCTTGGAAGGTTGAGGGGGGTCGCCCAGGGGGTCGTCGTCAACAGAGAGGAGATGGAATGTGGTCTCTAAGAGGATCGGAGTGAGATTTTGGTTTTAATATCATGTTATTTATGCTCCTACTAATAATATTGAAATATTTATCACTTATTAATATTTGACAATTAGTTTAGCAGTAATCATACTTTATATATAATGCAGACAATTTGTGACTGTGTGCGTGCGTGCGCACCACCATGTAGAGATGGCGCGTCGTATCCAGCGCGGGTTGACAGACGCCCTCCAATATATGGAAATTAGATAATCCCTCAAATGTGGCTCAACACCATAGCTATTTGTACTCAGGCCACGCCCACTTCCACCATGTCGTGATGGGACCCATCGTCATGTCGTGGTGAGACCTACCGAGAGTTGCGGTTTTCTTGGGCATATCAGAAAATCGGAGCCGCTGTAACGATAGGCGAGTAAGTAAGCGAGAATGGTCAAAGAGGTAGGGGGCGCCCAGGAGCGAGGTTAATGTTGGGAATGGGGGAGGGGGGTGAAATCCATCGAAGAAAGAAGTGGAGAAGTCTGGTTGAGGAAATGAAAATGAGTGGGCATCCCTGTGAAAATTTCTTAGATGCGGTAATATGACTAAGAATAGAAGCAGAAGGTTTTCTGTTTCTAAGAAAGTCTTTCCTTCTCGAAAGTTTGGCACTCGATAATTGGCAGGAAAGTGCTTGAAACTGGAATACGTAGATGAGATGACAGCCTGTATACCGGATAAGCAGCTGGCAAGTTCAAAGGAGGATTCCAACATGTGCTGGAGTTTCGGTGATGCATTCAGGCTCTGTTACCTTTGCACTCGAACCCTTCACAAAGGGCTGGGCCAACGTTTTTGGGCAACGCTTCATGAATGGCATCCAGTAATGCGGCTGGATACTGGAGAACGATTAATTCAAGTTCACGTTCAGCAGATGAAGCCAGCCGGATGACGCCGCGTAGCGGCGGCTTTCGGCTGGTAGTATTAATATTCAAATAGTACTGAAGTACTTAAATCATGGTGTTGATTTGCTGAAATTTCAGAACAAATGGATAGTGCTGGGCTACAGGAATAGGCGATTTCTGGATTGCTGATAGATAAACCGATCAGTAGGTTATTCATTAAGTTATCAGTTGCCGAGGTAATTAGATCGTAATTGTACAGTAGTTTCTGTTCAGATGTGGAAGCTATGAGGTGAAGAAGATAGAAGAAAGGAGGGAGCTCATTTTTACACAATTGAAATAGTGATGTATTCAGAACTCTGTGTTGTTGATGAACCAGTTAATGGTCTTGTCGATAAAGAATGGTTTATTGCTGAGGTGTTTACTGCAGTGAATGAACCGAGCCAATAGATAGACTTGGCTCTCTCGGTTTGGAGCAGGCGACGTCTTATGTCCTCAGTGTCACTTCTGTGGCTCAAGCCGTGCAGAGTCATATAACGCTTCACATGTAGAGCTATGAGTTCATCAACGTTACTTGTAATCAGATGATGTGGGAATTCGTACCAGTTGAAAGTGCAGTTTTGACATCTTTCGTAAAACTTCCTTCCTTTTCGAAAGTGGAAGGTTTTTCTGGGCTCAAACCTAAAGCAGGTTGGGGATGAATCCACTGGTATGCTAACTGCTCCGGCTTCACACTGAGTAGGCTGGGCCCATCACGCTGCACCCTAAGTTATAGAGATGTATAAGTAACAATTCATGAACTTGAGTAATACACTAGAGGAATGTAAAAGCCAACGTCATAAGATCATCAAGTGTGTCCGTGTTTATATTGCTTCTCTCCTCTCTGGAGAGGCGATTAGCTGCGGAAAAGCTGCGCTCAGGGTCAGCATTGCTGGAGGGAATCACCAGTACGCATCGGATAGCCTGAAAGATGTCACATATTAGAAATGATGGAATCGAAGACGAAAGAGAAAACGTGCGCATGTACCTGGGCTACCTCGTTCGGTACCAGAAGAGCAATCGTATTGTTCAGAAGAACCTCGTAGAAGTACAGGCTGTCGTACATGTCTCGATGTCCTGAAGGCCATTTCCGAAAGTTTGCTACTGCTCCGTGAATGTGATTGTAGGAGCGAACCATGGGCTCAGCTAGGTTTGGAATGTGACAATGACGCTGTAGCGGTGCGATGGAGTTATGGATGAGCCCGTGACGACGCATAGGATCAAGCTGGTCGGTGTTGGGTCGATGTAATCCGGACATCTTCGGTTGAGATAAGTGGCGCCTACAGGCCTATAGGAACTGAACTCCTGCTCGAAATCTCGCCCATACTCGATGACGTCGAGAAGGATGTGTCTATTTAACGCATACAAATCGGCGGACTTGAATTCACGATCTTTCACTCCTCAAAATCGCTTGTGCATATGGTAGTCAATATTCGTGTTAAGCTCATCGATGATTTCTAAGATCTTTGCAAGGGGCTTCGAGCGCTCATACACTTTTCCTAAGCTTGAACTCTGTAGGTGGCGAACATCAAAGTTTGGAGCATCCTCAAGGTGATAGTACAAGTCGGATCGTCTGCAATCAAAGCATCCCTTCGACTAAGATCCGAAAATTCAAGATTTCTGAACTCCTTCATTGTCAATGTTTCTTCTCGTCCTTCCATATCTTCCGTGTCTTCACCGCAATGAGAGGGTGAAAAATCGTGAAAAGCCCTTGGGTTGTAGGAAACCAACCACGTGCTGTCCTCTCTTCCAGCTCCCTCCTGTTCTTGTAAACGAGTGAAGTAGCGTAGAAGGTAATCCGCCGTCATGAGATGGTGTATCTGCTGTAACCTGTCGTAAGTCCTCAACATCCCAGTTGACTTATTCGTTATTAACATTCATTACGACTTATTTGACTTATTCATTTCCATTTTCCGAGTAGTTCCAGCTTACCTGTCTATCAAGGTTTTTTGCAGTGCGTGTATGCTACATTTTCTCTGGTTAGTGGTGAACAGATTCTGACCTTGTGACGACGTAAGGCGCCAACGCGCAAACGTGCCTTCTGGACAGGCATGGGGGCGGAGAGGTCAGCATGCTCACTGCATCATGGCTTGTGTTGGGACAATCGGATATAAAAGGATAAACACGGCTGCTATGTCTCACTCTACTCACTTCTACATTGAATACGCACTTACTTACAGGGAACTCCAAACGGTCGCGGACAGGGGCGGGACCTCGGCGCCGCTCGCTTGGGCAGAGACACGAGCGCTCACCACGTGG
>KN726403.1:32664-48961 GCA_000816745.1 Ancylostoma duodenale
CGTACGTACGTACGTACGTACGTACGTACGTACGTACGTACGTACGTACGTTACGTACGTACGTACGTACGTACGTACGTACGTACGTCGTGGGGGGGGGGGGGGGGGGGGGGTGTACCACTTGCAGAGTCAAAGTGATGTAGCACGCAGTACTTTACTGCTGATCTTATCGATGGAACAGAACAAAACGTGTTCGCTAAAGCTGCGGCTGTGGCAGACATAGCTAGCACAACTAGGAACGATCTGCTTCCTAGCTCTAAGAAGAAGGGCGCTTGACCATTTCAAACAGGGTTTTCTCCATTTCTGAGGATTTCGATGTATGCTGTTAGAATCACCGTGGCTAGTAAGTGCACGATTTGTCGGTATCTCCCACACGAAAGATCAGGTGGGACACTGCCTTTAACTTGCAAAACGAACTCACCGGTCGGGAATTCGTCGCGTTTCTCACCTCATTTTCTTGTTTCGCTGCCGAATCTAAAAGTCTGTTGGGCATTCACTCCAGAAGCGGTTTCGCTGCCGAATCTGAAAGTCCCTTAAACATTCACCGCCCAGAAGCTTCACGTATGCTTGATTTCGGCCAAGTGGGCAACAAAAGTCGTCTGACATGTTCTGTCTTAAAAAGTTTTACGGTGGTACAACGCGTCGAGATTATAGTTAGACTCCCATGCCTCGCACCATCATGAGTATTACCTACCAGGGTCAAGCGTGTGATGACAAATTATCAGTGGGAGGTCGTATGGTGGGCGGATAAAGGGGGGGGGGGGGGTCGTAGAGGGGGTAGCGTTTTTGTATTTCTTTTAGTAGTAGTGCAGTCATGTCTCGGAACGAGGCTGAATTTCGGACTGTCATACTGCCGGTCCTGCTCATCCTTTAAAGCCCAAAGAAAGTCTTGTCATGGATCCTACCCAGCAGTGCTTTGCCTCCAAGTTTCAGCTCTCCAGCTTCAACAGAAACGATTCAGCACAGTAATTACGGAAGTGATGTTTGGTCGATAAAAATGGCTTTTTTACTTGTTTTTATCAACTAGATCGAAGCAGAAAGGATGACAACTGGGGGAAAAGAGAACCACACTGCTTGAGAGCGCAAACCTTCGACTAATTAAAGCTAAGAAAAAATTGGCACATCGACTGGCTAGGTCTCCTGTTATTCATGTCCAACTACAACCATGGTTCCGAGCAGGCCAAAATTTTAAGTGAAAACATTTGCACGTTCGTGCTGCCAGTCCTACTCAGTCCTGCAAGCCGACAAAAAGCCATTCTATGGGACCCACCCAACTGTGCTTTATCACCAAGTTTCAGGTCTCCAGGTTCAAAAGGAAAGATTCAGCACGAGAATTACGGAGATGAGGTTTCGTCGATAAAAATGGCTTTTTTACATGTTTTTATCGACGGAGTTGAATCGCGGTCGAGGCAGCTACGGAAAAAGGAGCTGCACATCCTGAAAGCGCAAACCTCCAACTACTTAAAACTGGAAAAAAATCGGACCATAAGGGACTAGATCTTCTGCTATTCTTGTCCATCTGCAACCACACCTCCGAACGAGCTAAAATTTCAGGTGGACATTTTTGCACCTTCGTACTGGTGATCCTGCTCAGTCCTGCGAGCCGATAAGGTGTCCTTTCGTGCACTACTTTCGATTATCTTGAGCCCACTACAAGCGCACGTTATTTTAAGTCGTGCAAAAATTTTAGTCCTGGAGGGGATCGAACCCTTGACTATAAAGATGACGTATATCGATATTTTTCATGATGAGTTCGAAGCAAATCGCTTGAGTAGGTCTGAGCTCTGCTGTCAAAGCGATATTCGCCAACCGCGTACATTTCAACTTTTTGCAAAAATTCTGGATAGAGAGGGGATCGAACCCTTGACGGTGTACGCGGTGACTATTCCTACTGCTGCTATAACGTTTGAATTTGAAGTCGAGTTGAAGGGTCTGCATTTTCGTTCTCATTTCTCATCTCATTTGAAAATTGTGTACGAAAGGGGGGGGGGTCGTATTTTTGGCGGCTGAGACGGGGGGGGGGGGTCGTATGGGGGTTGACTTTCAATCATCATAACGCTTGACCCTGTTACCTACACTTGCGCGCATTTTTTCGTCGTTAGGACTAAAATAATTCACCTACTGGTTATCAGGACTGCTGATTCCAGAATGAGTGCAAATGGAAATATAAGCCGAGCAAACATTTTTACCTTGTTATTACAAACCAGGATTCCATGCTGTTTTGCATCATCTGACATTCTTTCACGAGGGAATTCAGTTTCAGATGATCCCCGTCGCTGTGGTTTGGATGAAGTGAAAACTGCGAATTTGCCGAATCTGAGAATGTTACGGAAAATATGAAAGGCGATCAAATGCAGTCTGGTTTTTGAACAACGGAATTTTTCATCCACAAGTGTGAGTGTCTTTTTGTTTTCACTTGACCAGTTTTCTTTTTCGTTCATTTGTTCAACGAAGGTATCTGCCTGCATGTGCCGAATATATGGTGGTAGATGTACGTTACTTGATGATTTGGTCGACACCCTAACGTTGATATGGTTCTTAGTTCTTTGGGGAAGTGTTCCTTCCATGCTCTTTTTTTTTCAAGTGAGTACAAAGCCACTTTGAACACGCTGCAGTGGCGCATCTCTGAATACTTCTGGGAGCGACATCTCATCTTAAAAGAAGGAACGTATTAATCTATTTTTGTTTTTCTGATGCATTTAAGCTGAACAACGTTTACCTGTGAAAGCCTCGACTCCGCAGGCATTAAGTTTGTGTCCGATATTCTTCATGGTATATTTGCCATAGTTGTCAGGCGAAAAGACCGCTAGCTGTTTCACAACGTTCCTTAGACGTTACCAGAAATAGTGTTTCTGCTGCTAGACGATCTGCTGTCATCACTGCTTTCAAATGCAAACTACTTTCGTTGAAATTGCGACGTTCCTTGAATGCCAATGCAAATTGCGATAACTTTTGGTATCTTTTCTCGCGTATATTCAGCGATTGACTTCTGATAGGGGAATTTCTCTTCACTTGTTTTCAATTCAATTCAATTTCTCACTCATTATCGCATAGTCTCAATCACAACCAACACTTTAGTATGTGGGATTAGCCTGGGAAATCGATTGGTCATTGAAAATTCCCATTTATCTCAGCTCTCAGCCGTCTAATTTTGATCAGTTCTACAACGATTGTGACGCTGTACCTCCTCTTCAACACCATGTATATACTGCATGAGCTGTCATTTTCTGAGAGAACGGCACCTAGTTGGTGTGCCTGGTTTCTTGAGACTGAGCTCAGTAGAAAGCAACATTCAATTTTTGGATAGCTTTACCTATTTTCTACATATTTCAATATTATATGTGAATTAGTTTACTCCATCCTCTACCCAGGTTATGTTTTTGTGCTTTCTACATTACATGCTGTCATGCTTTAACCTTTTGTTTGTCATTCTTATGTCTTGTGATATCATCCTTAGATACCATCCACAGTGCCTTGATCTATGTTCTGAAAAGAGACCGGGAACAGCGGGTTTCGTTCGATACACTGCCTTACCGGACCTTGACCAGCGCGGGTGGTAAGTGTTCGATAATCTTGTTTCAACTGTAGGGCGTAATGTTCAACTTTGACATCCGTATTCTTACCATTATGGTCTCGATTTCCGTGTCCTACTCTGTTTCCTTAATTATCAAGAATTTACTTAATCTAGTTATTCTCAGCTTTGCAAAGAACATCTTTTGATCCTTATCGGATATACGTGGGATTTGTGCTTGACATCTTACTGAGAAATTATAGAAGTGATTAAAAAAACTGTAGTTTACATCAACATCTGGATACAAATCTGTTGTATTTGATCACTATCGAGGACTTTTTTTAATCATACATTTTTGTAATTTCCTTGACATCAAGACTTGTAAATATGGTCAGTTTCGAAAGTGGTGATAGTTGGATTTTTGTGCCTGTGATCAGCATTTTCTCCTGCCTCTTCAAATATGGCGCTATTTCTCGGGTTCTCTCTTTCTCTAATGTTTTCACAACTATGTTCCCTAGTGAAACACCCAATATATGTACGAGTGATGATCATACCATAAAAATCTCGAGATATGCAGATGAACCGTCTTTGTATTTTGAGTTGATGAGGTGAAATTGCGCAAAACCCGAGTACAATGCTCCCGGTAACCACAAGTTTAAGGATGCATGTGTGCTCCACGTAAAGTATGGCACCGTGCATTGCTGTCGGCAGCGAAACCGATTTGGATATCTATCGATTTTGGCCGGATCTTTGCTTGCGCCATTGTTGCAAAAGCCATTGATATCGATACTTATCGAAATCGATGTCGCCAGCGAGGCGACGACGTAAGGCGCTATACTCGAAGTGGAGTACAGCAGCCTAACAGTGATGTGAATGAAAATAGCATTTTTGCCAAACGCTAAGGATTTCGTATGCTATGCGTTCTTGCTCCATTGAAATTTGCTTGTCTTATGAAGAAATCTATCTTGCCGTTGAAATCTATCTCGTTCGCACACTCTTGCATTTAGAATATATAGTTCCATAAAATATCACTTTGTCCTGGTATACTGCTCTGCACCCCTCACCTTTTTCTACATTATTCCCAAGTGCTACCTACGAAATCGCCTACTAAGGCGATAAGACGTGAGCAGCAGTGTCTGATGACGCCATCCAGTTGCTTTTTTTCCTTCTTGGGGTCTTTCTATAGATTTATTTGTTTATTGTTGCTATCTAACCACTATACAAAACATTAGTAACAGGATAACATATACTCTCAACCCATATCAATACCCATTATATACTTATCATTACCCAATTACCCATTATTTATTTGGTTCGTGCACCATGAGGAGGGTCGTACCTAAAGATGACTGAAAAGAATAGAATAACTACAGTATGTGAACATGAACTAGTGAAGTTGTTGCGTTAGAGAAACTGCAAACGGTTACGTGCATGAAAAAAAATGTACTTGTTATCACTGAAACTCTCCAGGAATTTGATACGAAACGATAGCAAAGTTCAAAGAAAATGGGCAAGTTGACGTGGAATGGGAAAGAGTTCCATTTTTTGGCAGTTTTACGTATTGTTGGTGGTTCCGCAGTGTGTAATGTTTAGCCCTCTTACCTCTCACTTAAAGCGTGCCGTTACGTAAAACGGTTTTCAGAAATAATAGGGTTGTTATAGGAGTTTGCTTCGTATCACTTCGAAGAGTCAAGCCGAAATCGATTTTCAGCTACGCACAAACGATCCACATAAGAACGTGAGCAGATGCCAGAGCAGTCTGCGCCCACTGGAATGTAACAGACGAAAGAAATGGCACGGAAATGATTCCAAAGCTTCTCTCTGACTCTTCTAATGATGTTGTGATATGTAGAAACACATTACATCTGCTGGGTGATTCATACGATAGTACAATCGTCTTGCAGAATCTTTTGCAGCGTTCCGCTTTAATTCCTCGTCAAGTTTCTTTTGTCGTTGACGTTCGGTTACAATAAGTACGCATTGAAAATCACAGTGCACTTTCTGCAACCACGGCCAACGCACGGTTGACTTTGAGACGAAGTTTGAAAAAGTAGCACGCTTGGGTGTTGCTACTGTTCTACGACTGAGCAATACAAAACTGCGTTGCTGCATTTTCGTGCCAACTCGTCCAATATTTACAATTAGTAGTAGTACATGAGGGCAAGCCATACGGACGAGTTCGGATTGAAGAGAAGGCCAGTTAAATGGGCCACTCGCAGAGCACTGGTAACGCCCCATTATTCATCACACTGCAATTCTCTCATGCGTTAAGCTCAAAACAAATGAATGAACAGATAAGAGAATAAATTAGTAATAAGTACTGGATATGCTGGGGAAGTACTCATATATTACTTGTTCACTTTGGTTCTGGGTGGGGGTGGGCTGGTAAAGTGCAGTGTGTTTCACCGGGGGCGATAGTCGAAGAGAAATTAGAGAAAAAAAATTTGCGTGGTGAAGCGTGCTGTATCTGGCGAGGCAACAAAGAACAACTCAGATGCTTGCCGTTTAGTGCTCAAGTTGCAGGTTTACGTGCCAACACTCGCCGCTTTTAAGATGGATTATACCTATGAATACATGTGAATTGTTCTGATTGTAACTCAAATTGAGGCTAGTATTCGTTCTTGAAGTTGCTGAGTAGACATTTTTTGCAATTTTGTGATCACTACATAAACGTAGAGGAGAAATTCGATTATTTTGACTTTTCTCCGTACTGAATGTCAAATGTGCCGTAGCTTTGCCATCCGCCGGTCGATTTGTGCGAACTCGCCAAATCTTTTTTTCGATGTCGAAGAGAACCTTGGTATCGAACAGTGTAGGTGGGGAGGACGGTGTAATCTCGGCAGTGATCTGATGTGGCATCGTCTGCCGAGCGCCGATGGTTCGTCATTCGATGCACATTATTCATCAAGGTCTCGCCGTCGGACGTGAGTCACCTTCAGCTGTTTCGCGCTGATGCATCGCTGTCGGTTTTTCCAAGTATTTCCACTTTACAGTTCGGCTAAGTCAAAAGAGACTTGAAGACTAGTCGTGGAATATACTATTATCGTGATACATGAATTCTACTCCAGCAGTTTGTCAAAATATGGAATTGTAGGGCATGTTTTTCCCGGCGCACTTTCTGCAATGCTGGTTTTCTTCAGTTTATTGTGAGGAAAAGTGCATGAAAAAGATGAGCTATGATGATTTTGCCTTTGTAATGGGATCTCTCAACAACATCCCACAAAATTTTCTTCTACACTGATTAGCAAGAAAATCAGGTTCGATCGAAGCCACCAGTTTGTCTTCAAGACTGGAAACAACATAAGTTTGATTTCAGCATCATTCATTGTTTGTTCTACAGAAAAGAGTCAGTGCACTCAGAACCGCTGCACCTTCGTCACGATCTCTGATTCGTGCGTACACTTTGCTAGTTCCACCTTGTATGTTTGTTTCGTCACGATTCTTCGATAGGGTTTTCAATTTTTGTTGATAATCTTTGTTCCAGCCGAGGTTACCCGTGTGATGGGGAAGTTGAAATTTGTGAGCTTAAGGGTTTTTCCTTCAAGATTTGATCGTAAGCTGTAATCCATATTTTCGCAAACGAGCGCTTGCAAGAAAAAATCTGTCTTTTCACTTTTGCTATATCATCTCGACAGAGATGGCTGGATTTTTTTTTTGGATGCGGGGGGGGGGCGAAGACACCTTTTTGGTGATATGAAGCTGTTAAAAAGTCCCCAAATACGCGTTTTATTAAGAGCAACTTGCTACGAACATAATGATCTCGAATAGGGCATCGGAAATCACGTGTTTCATATGATGAAAATTGCAAAAGTGAAGAAACTAGTAGAATTTAGTATTTCACATGCATGCAGCTCAAATTTACAACCATAAAAGTGCTAGATATGAGAGGGCTACCCCTGTCTTGTTTTTTTGACCTATTCTTCGTTACTTAGAAAATATCTCTAACCGGGTATCTGTAATGTAAAATTCCTTTTAGATGACGGCTTCACTTGCCAACATAAGCGGAAGGTAGTCCTCTGAAAATCCTTAAAATCAGTGTGGTATTCTACAAGGTGGTCTGTTTGAATTCTTTTGATAGAGGTCAACTTTCACTTCTAAAACATTCCC
The DNA here is from genome assembly GCA_000816745.1 of Ancylostoma duodenale. Taxonomy (NCBI): domain Eukaryota; kingdom Metazoa; phylum Nematoda; class Chromadorea; order Rhabditida; family Ancylostomatidae; genus Ancylostoma; species Ancylostoma duodenale. The sequence goes on from KN726403.1 coordinate 40,283, forward strand.
AGTGATTAATGCTGTATCAAAAGAAACCCGTAGGAAAACTGATAAGCGTGTCATCGTTCCCACTGAACGAATACACGAATTATTGCGGTCGAAATACAATACCACCTGGGAACTGTATACGTGCTAATACGTGCTACTGGAGCCTCCCATTGATCGTGAGTCACAACTTTATTGCGAAATATCCCATGACCTGCTTGATAACTTATGAAATGTACCTTCGTATATAAATAGTAGTTACTGCCTTACACCTGCATGCGAAAAGCTTTGCTTGGTCGCACTCGATATCTGGCAAATGTTGTACTTTGCACGTGGGAGCTGGTGTTTGTTTCAGTGCATATTTGTACTTTTCGCGTTCGCCAGGGGAAAATTTTCTCTCATCGAATTTTCCTAGTGTTCCGCTGTGTGAACTGAGGTACATAGCTGTGAGGCGGTGTGGTGTGTAGGCATCGATGTGCATTGATCTGAATGCGAGTGATTTGCGCGAAACAATGCGGAGATGTAGCTTTCGCTGCAGTGATATCTGCGAGGGAATGCATCCGTTGTGTTTGCTGTGAGAGGCTGCATCGCTCTCTGGACACGAGCGCAATTTGCATGGAAAAACTGCGTCGAAGCTTGTGTCGGTGCCTGAAAAAGAGGCGGCACGGCCAGTCACTCGCTCGGCGCGCGCCGACACTGCACCCAGTAAGTTCATGCTCCTGCCCTCATAGTTCATTCTCAGTCCTCTCCCTTCTCCCACCGCAAGTGCACGCGGACACACAATGCACTCAGATGCTGGCTTTGCTCTGATGTAGCCCCAATAGCCTCGATGTTCTTCGTTCTCCACGTCATTGTACAGTATGTGGCAGTACGATGTGAGTGAATTTCTTCAAGTACATTTTCGTACGCGCATTCTACTGGTGGCTCGAGAACTTACGCTGCAAAACTTGATCCCATCGGAAATTTGCAGTGCTTTGCATATAGGCATTTATGGCTGCTGTCTACTTTGTCCACATTTGAGCAGACGGCGCACAAAAAGCACCAAGGTCACGGCTTCCCGAACGTTCGAGGTGAACGAAGAAAGGCTAGTCATTCAAGTGCTTTCCATCGCCAGAGATGTACGGTCTCGTTCACTCGGGTTGGTTGCTGCTTTAACTACCTTCTATTTTGTCATTTTTGGAAAGATTTGAGCGTTGAGAGATTGTTCAAAGTATGTCTTTTCTCTTGATATTACTATGAGTCAAATTATCATAGCATGTGCAAACTCTCTGTTTCAATCAATTACATTTCCGAGGAGTTTCCCACTGGTGTCATTTGTTTTCAATCAATAGTTTTCGGACGTGTTGAGATCTAATTTCAATTTCGCAAAAGCACCGGAGGAACGACGAATTTTTTTTTGCACAAGTTACGGGAGTCTCGCAACAACAAGAAAAGTGTGCAGCTTGCTCTTTTTGGAATGTTTTTGTCACTGGTTCCACGTGCTACCAAATTCAGAGATTGTTCAGACGTTTTGAATGCTGCAGTGATAATAATTCCTCAATATTTGATGTTACATTTTTTGCATACAAGTAACTGATTTGCGTATGAGTAAAAATCAATAAATTAGCGCTGCTGTTCGCAATTATTTTGCATTTTGAACTAGTTGATCTCAGGTTCCCAAAGTGCAGACTTCGCCCTATTCGCCTATTCACATAATCGGATTCTGATCTATGCAGATGAGACGGCGCTACTTGACGCCGCTGGTCGCCTGTGCGCATGTGAGGTTGCCGGGGCAGGTGATCAGTGCTGTTTCCGGACAACCAGCACTAGTAGGTCGTGCTGCGTCGGGTGCAGCAGCAAGCCGTGCGCTCATCAAAGTGCAGCCGGCAGCAGCAGGCGACCGGCGGTGGTGTGCGAGCCAGCGAGAGGCAAAGAGAAGGATGTGTTTGAGGATAGAACAGGGTGAAAGATGGTGATTGGTGGCCTGACACGGGCCGGGACACACTCGCCGCCACAATGCCTAACAGTGATCGGGGTGCACTTTGGGCGGTGCGCGGTCGTGCCACCCCATCCCAGCCAGCCCCGTTCCGTTCCGTTCGGTTCGTTCCTCCCCCGTGCTGGTCCCCTCCCCCGCTCCGACCATTCCAGTGGTCACTCGACCACCTCACATCCACCCCATTGAGCTGCAGCCGTCTGTGCAGCGCACCACCTCGTCCTGCTGCCTGCTACTGCTACTATTGCTGCTGTACTACTCGACTGCCTGCAGTATATTCTCTGTCTACAGCTGCCTACCTGCGGCTGCCATTCCTATTCCTGCACCTATTGCTGCACCCTGGTCTGTGGTCCGGCAGCATCGCCAGTCGGCCGGAGCCTGCACAGCAGAGCGGTGAGTCGTGTTGTCCTTTTGTGCCGCAGATCACCTCTCGGACTGGCCCGTTGCGCTGCAGCCCGTCCGTGCCGAGCGCACGGGGGGCGAGCCCAGAACCGAGTCGCGCCTACGGAATCAGCGCCTGCAGTCGTAACGTAACGGCCCGATCGGGGGCCATTCATTTGTTCGATAATTGTTTGCTTCTCTGGCGTCTCGTGGTCAGGTGCGCTGTTTCGCTTCCGATCCGAAAGGACAAACGAAGGAGCAGCGTGGGTTGCGACGCAGACGAGCAGACGCTGCGCAGACAGCGCACGCCGCGGGAGGCGGCCGATTCCGTGGGCGTGGCGTGAGTGGTGCGTGGCATTGTGCGCTGACCGGCGGTCATTGCGTCTCCTGTCGTTACCCCGTCATGTACGTCGGCCGTCAACCCGTAGATCCGAACTTGTGTTCGACACTGTGACACACAAGCTCGGCTACAGGTGGACGGACTTGTGTACGCCAATGTTCTGTCCCTGCCACGTCGTCCGCACCCCACAGCCCCCTGCCCCGTCCTGTGGTTCAGTCCGAGACCGCCTACATTACCGCTGAGGTAGTAGGTTGTATAGTTCAGAGTGGCATCAGTGGTGAAACTATTACAACTTGCTAGCTTGCCGGTCGGGGCTAAAGGTGGTGATCATGCGACACTTTGCCTTGCACATCGTGTTGCTTTACTTTTCTAAGAATAAAGAGTTGTTTATCAAGTTGAGCTTTTTGTGTTCAAGATGCCACTGACATTTAGTAGGGTTATCTGGAGATTCTTTCGGTTGTTCTGAAAACTGCTTGTTATATCACTTCACCGTGAAGTAAGGCTTGGGGGTGGGCCACAGGAGTCATTGTTTGTTATGCATAGGTAGTTCCTGTTGAGGGCACAGATTCTTGGTTGTAGCAAAGTTCTTGAGAAGAATCGTTGGGAAACGAAGATGATGGATCATTGCTACTAATTAGGTTGGCGAAGAAATGATTCTTTCCCTGCTTCATGTTCTTTTTGGTTTTTGAATTGTCCATGAAAAGCTTGGTTATCTCAGCTACTGCATATGTGAACTTTGTTTCACTATTGTGCATGTTTTCATTGGTGTTTATTAAAGAGAATTAGTTCCTACTGGGTCACAGATTAGTGGTTGTTGCAAACTTGTGGAAAGGAATGCAGTGGGGATCAAAGGTGCTGGACTATCGATGGTCGATAGGTGGGATGGGTAAACAAATCATGGCTCTCGGAAGTCACGTTGCGATACAGACATGTGTTTGCTGCGATCTGCACTCTTGGTCTCAGCCGGGGTCACGGTCATATCCAAGGGCCGATCAGTTTGAGTTTTGATACCAACAATATTGCTCATACAGTAGCGCTTTAGCTGAGAAGCAGGGTTGAAGGAAGTCACGTCCTTATTCAGAATAGTGCCTATTCATGAATGGGGAAGATGAGGGGGAGGAAGTGTTCTATTGGAAGAGCAAACAAAACATTCTGATTTGAAGGTCTGTTGTGTCAGATAGAGCACTGTAGAGGTGATATGGGAGCAGTGGTAAAGGGCGGGAGCAGAAGGTTGCGATAAGCCGGCAGGCAGGCTATGCTGTATTTGTAATTGGAGCGACCATCTGCTCGGAACAGTGTCATGTCGGCTGAGTTCCGTGCATATAAGAGGCGGTGGATCTATCTATTCGTTGCATGCCTGGTTAATTTTTCAAATGGAAACGTGAGTGGTTTAGCCTGAATTTATGGACATTACAGCAGCAGATTACTAGTGCAAAGAGTTTGCAGACGTGGATCACATACGCGCCAATCACATTCTATACTAATGATTTCTATGGCAATGCGAACGCAGCGTTGTTGTTTAACGTGATATTCATGGCGTTGTCGATACCCGTGGGATTCTTGGCATGTTGGTGGACTGATCGATTTGGTTTGCGGTCGGCGGTGAATACTTGAAGTTAAAAATGTTCGCGCTATGAGTCAGCGCTCGTGGAATTCGCTTGAATAGATGATCCTCATCAAAGATATTGTGAAAATGTTTGCATAAGTGTTTCAGTTCCACATCGGAGCATGGACGAACTTTGCTGGGAATGTGATCAGAGTGGCTGGATCGGGCCAGTGGTTCTCAAAAGATGTTCGGTTTCCTCTGGCATTCACTGGGCAAACGGTTGCCGCTTTCGCTCAACCATTCGTCATGTTTTTGCCGACGAAATTGGCCGCATTTTGGTTTCCACCAGATCAGAGAGTTATAGCTAATACACTGTCGTCCATGGCGAATCCGATCGGAATTGCTGTTATGTATTCCGTTGCTCCTCTGATTGTCAACGAGTCACATCCGAATGCTTTTCCGCTATTGGCAAGTTCATAGATTCTGTTTTGGATACCAAGAACACTGGTGAAACTAAATAGGTCACTCTGGCGACTCCAGGTCACTAGAGAACTGGGTCTTATCATGACGTCAAGTTAGTGGGATTTGAGAACTATTCAGAGCCATTGGGCCTTGTCATAAGCGTAGAATTTCAAGCCGTGGCTTGCTTTTCACAACGAAAGCTGGTAGTGCGATGCACCGAAAGTCTACATTGGGTTCTGGCGATGTGTGATGCGATAAAGTGTAGAGTACGTTGGTGTGTCCGGAGGAATCGATACGTAGTCGTGGTGAAACCCAGTCGAGAGACCGCTTCCCTAAACTCCTTTTAAACCGGGACAATTACTGCGCTTCAGCGGATTGAAGCGTTGATGAGGTCATTAGCACACTGAGTTTGGGGACTCTTAAATACAATGAGTTTAGTCGCATGGACGGCCTAAACAAGTTTTGTTTACTTTAACAATTACTGCCTGTTGCTTGCATCATATGTATAAACATTGCTTTTCAGACAGGCTTATGTGGTGGTTTGTCGGCGGTCACAGTATTTTTTGCTCTTTTCATTACTCGATCCAGGCCTCCGACTCCCGTTGCTGCATCACGGGATTCTGAGATTGAGGTGCCTCCGTTTTGGGAGGGTGTTAAAACATGCTTCCGATCGAAGACGTACTGGGTGCTCGCCGTTTGCTTAGGTGAATTCTCGGATTATTCAACTTTTCAAGAATTTTCGCCGAGAAATCTGCATATCCAAGAACTGGACGAGCTAATATCGAATACATTCGTAAATACATTGTGGAATGTGAGGAAGTAATGACATGCTGAAGCTGGAAAACCACATGAATATTTGAAGGAGGTGGTGTTGGCCTCTTCAATGCTCTGTACAATAACCTGCAACCGTCTCTGTGTGTCATGGGCTACTCACCATCCTTTGATGGTGGTATGGGAACATTGCTGATCATGAGCGGACTCGTTGGTGCTGCTATATCCGGTCTATACGTGGACAAGACGGGAGAGTTCGAAAAGGTTGGGTACCTTCCTTATGATCACAGGAGGTCCGATGATTGTCGAACAATTGTGCTTATGGTGTCGTTTTGCAGACCATGAAGTTCTCGTTTTTGCTTGCTGGCATCGCTGCCTGCTCTCTTGCTATATCTATAAACTATGAGGGTATGGAGGGCTGGGTTGTTGCATCTATATTCCTTTTTGGTGCTTTTGGATTTGCTATCTATCCTATTGGCCTTGAAATGGGTGTTGAGGCAACATTCCCAGTTGCAGAGGCAACCTCTACTGGATTGATCATCATGATAGGGTAAGATTTTTTTCTTGGTTACATGGAATAATAATAAGTGGCTATAGTTCCAGTTGTCTTAGTTATTGGGCCTGGTTGTTCTGAACTATGACTTTCGAGATTCCGTTCAGAAATAAGAACTGGATCCACAAAATTTTTGAAAAGCCCGGAAGCCGTTGTTTCTGCAGTTTTTCTGCTTAGGGTAAAGTTTTGTGCGGAAGCAAATGTAAGGTTGTAAAGTGGGGGCTTAAACACGTTATAGAGTAGTTTATCGTTTGCTTTTATCGTTTACCAAAGCTTAATATAATTCAAACTGAACATCTTGTCGCCATATGTCATATGAGTTTAACAAGTAGGCAGTACATGTGTAGTGAAGCTTCCTTAGCAGAGCAGAGGTTATTTAGAAAACAATAGGAGCTTTAGCTGTTTTCCATCATTTATGGGTTTAAAGGAAATCTATTGAAAAGAAACTCTACTCAATATACTTACTTCAGAACAAATTAGCTGCTAGTTGCTTTCGATTTTGAATAAGTCGAAAATCCAAGTGATTGGGGGAAAGACAGAGCCGTACAGCCTTGTTTTAAAATCAAGGAGAACTGTAGAGCTTTCTCTTTTTTGAATATTCGAATCGGTTCTTAAATTTCTAATCAAATTGTCAATTAACAAGTTGATAATTTAGGAAGTAGTTGGAAATCTTTCTATTTTATTCGACCCTATGTATGCATGGTAGCTGTTAAGTACGGATCACTTTTTTTTTTTCGAGAAAGAAGCTATCAGCTATCATTTGTAACACTAAGAAAGATAGTGACCTCTACAGATGGCACGAGAATTTTAGTCTTCATTCTTGCTTCCGGAGTTAGAAGAGGTTGACTCCATCGTGCTGCGACTACTTACGTCGGCGAATAGAGACTCCATGCTATTCGCCTTGCTAGATGCTAACTCTGCATCAACCGCCGGGAGGCAGGCATTACATGGAGAGAAGCCCTGTTGTCTTTCTTTAGAAACAAAGGAGACGGTTCATTCGCACCCAGGTTGACGTGTTATCCCCAAGAAAAGTACCACCCGCGATCTTTCGAACAGCTTCCGACTCGAATATCCCTAGATTCATAGTTCAGAAGGATGTGAAACATGGCCTGCTGCTGAGCTGCCGAGGCCTACAGCAAGTCAAAGGTGGATGGCATGGTCCAGCTCTTTGAGTGAAAACCGGTAGTGCTCGTATGAAACAGGTAGTAAATACGTCGTCGCAACATCAAAAGTTTTTGGAGCATCGAGTGATCCATACTCAGTATGCCAGCCTGTACCTCTGAGCAGTTACCGAAAATTTTTTTTTACATTTGCTGCCTCGTGAAATTATTGGAAGATTACTGCGGAAACTGAAATAAATCTCGAAGTTTCTTTGCTAAAGATGTGCCTAATCCATTCCTCATCAGATCTAATTCGAAGAATTACTCAACCTTAAGTCTTTTTTTTTTGTTAGAGAAATAGTCTTCAAATAAGTTTCAACTCTGGGAAGGGTTGAATTGCAATCCTCGCATTATGCTTATATCACACTAATTCCTGGTAATTGCTCAGTCGGCCACTCTTTTTCAGTCAAATTCAAGGCGTCATCTATGTTATTTTGACGAATGTGTTCGTTGGTAAACCCGATCCTCATCAGCTGGCCATACAGACATGCGTCGATAAGAATTCCAATCTGAAGACCGTGGTCACTTGGACCGGTTGGTACTCTCTTGCAAACTTATTCATAGATCTATTCTCTATGCAGTACAGTAATACTTTCAGTTCCGTTCTTGATCTGGGCCGGATGCGTTTGTTTGCTTATTATTCTATTCGTCATTCTTTTCTGGCCCAAATACAAACGAAGAGAATACGAGGCGAACCGAGCCAAGATTAAGAATAGCACTGTGTCGCCAGAACAGGAAAAAACTCGCCTCTAGTGCTAGATGTTGCGAATGTATTTTGCTGATAACAAGCCACCATCTAGTACTTGTTGCTATTGTTCTACGGTTACAATTTGTCACAATTCACTATTGATCCTGTTCATATCAGTGTTCACACGCTATGTAATTTTTTGTTGCTTTGAAAAGACTGCGAAGTCTATAAAATAGTGTCTTTGTAGTGCGTGTGTGATAAGATAAGGTGAGCATGCAATGTGCAAGACGTACGTGTCAATGATTACTCTGATTATTGCAATACTGAGAATCTCAACGTCATAAAATAGAATTTTTCAGAGAGAAATATGATATTGGGGCCAAGCACGCTTGATATGCAACTTATTCTTTAAATTCAAGTCTAGATCTCTTTGTTTCTCAGCATACATAAAAATGTTACTGCTCATTGGCTACTTATTGGGTTGGGGAATATGCACGTACGTGCGTTTTTTCATGGGCATAGAAACCACTATTTTCCATGAACAATGTCAATCCCACTGAATAGTTTGAAAATCTCTTTCCCTCTTCTATTAACGCTGCTAGGGACAGGGTAGCTTCTCAGCTCCATGTTTACGGAAAATTGCCTTGTTTGAGACGACTCAATTTATACCTCGCAACCGCAACTCTTGGATCACAACAACTTATATGTTCTCTGTTGTTCAAACCTGGGCATTGTTGTACCAACTGATACTTTGCTTCTGCGCCGACCAGGTTGTTAGGTGGAACTTTTATTGTCACCGGCCTGACGTTTCGACGGGAACGTCCTCTTCA
>KN726404.1:0-36177 GCA_000816745.1 Ancylostoma duodenale
AAGCAAGAAGGAAGACTGCTTACTTTTCAGGTTTTTTGTTATATCTGGTTTTCTCATTGCCATGATCCTTACAAGGGAGGAGAAAATGAATGCTAGTGTAATTTTGGCTTTCTACTACAAAAGGTGAGTGGAGTTGTCAAGAAATAGCCGTAAGCCGTAGTATAAACGTAACTACACTGGAATGAGCTGTTAATAAGCAGCCCGATGAGAGCAGATTTTGTGGGATCGGGTAGAAAGCCTTTACATATTAAATGTCACATAACTATCTTTTTTTTACAAATCCAATACATATACGAGGTTAGGAAACAGTGGCTGCACCTGATGACGACTTCGTCAGAGGATTTGAATTTGAGTCTCACAGACTTAGCTTTGCTGGGTTTGTATTACTGTTGCCGCTGTGGAGGTGCGGTGAGCCGACCGTCTGAAGTCGTCCCATACGGATATCTGTCCGATCGCTGCTGATCGGCCTCTTTTAAAGAGTAGCACACAGACATGGTCCACCCACCGATCACATAGGTCGAAAAGGTCACGTTCGCAACAGTTGTTTTGGATATACTCAACATATACGCTGTCCTATAAATCCACATACACGCATGGAGCTGCAATGATCTTAACTGACTCTGATAACTTCAATGCAACCCCAAATCATCCACAAATCGAGTGAACAGTAGAATGAGGGTGGGTTGGAGAGGACATCCCCTGCTCAAGATCGTGAGGAACTCTATAAGACTATCCAAGAAAAGTTGCAAGTAAAATAATTGAAATAATGATAATTAAATGATTAATTAAATAATTAATAGTAATTAAATAATAATAATTAAAATAATAGTAATTAAATAATAATTAATAATTAAATCACCATTTTAGGATCAAGCGCATCATGCCCTTATACTACCTTGTCATCATTGGTGTACAAGTAACTCTTTTGTCACTACTGCCTATCAACTACCTGAAAATGAATCTAGAGAGTTGTTGGAAAGCTATAACCCTTACTTCAAACATAAAACAGCTGGGAGTTGACGAAGCGTATGAGAAAATGGTTTGTTGATATTGAACAGTGACGGTTTCTAATCGTTGAAATATGTGTAATTTCTAAATCATATTGAGAATATCAAAGTTACACTACCCTGTGGTGTTTTTGCAGTTATTAGGTGCTGAAGATGTTTTCACTCACACGTGGTCTCTTTCTGTTGAAATGCAATGGTATCTTCTTGTTCCCGTTGTGTTTCTTGCTTTGCGACTGGTACCGAAATTGGAGAAACCAGTTTTCGTGGGTAAGATGCGTTTTTCCTGGGCGACTGTAGAAGTTCGAGGCCGTATTTTAGGGCTGTTATCATGCTCGCTGGCCTTCTATTTCTACACTGACGAGATGACAGCATTTCACAACGTTTTCGCAAGAATGTGGCAATTTTCATGTGGTGTGATCGCTTCCTTTGCTCTGGAGCATAAGGTCCTCGTTATTTTTCCCACATCTGTTTTTCCGAAAGCATTGCAGTTGAGGAGGAGGACCAGGGCCAGCATAATGCAGGGCAAAAATTAAATTAATCAGAAATCAACAAAACTAACAACTACTAATTAAGGGAGGATCCGTGATGGCTCCAGAGAACTATGAACGTTTGAAGGAAGAATGTGAAGAAGATACTGGTTAGGTTCTCCCGTTCCTCGCAGTTTACACTTTTTCTGTTTTTTTTTAAGCTGTATTAAAGAAGGCAGGGCAAAACATGATTAACTACAGGTGATGAATAACGAAATTGCAGCAGTTTGAAACAAAATTGAAGTGTTGGATTAGTCAGAAAGTTATGCGACATTTACATTTATATTTATTTGTATCTAAAAATCATAGTAGCTTGATGGATGAGTTGTTGATTATATGAGGTTGTCACTGTCGTTCCATGAGATGGTTTACCCTTTAGACCACTGACACCGTATGACGGAACCTCTACCATTCTGCGAGTGGTTCATCCACTCCATAACACTCGCAGGTCTTATGCGATGATTATTGCAGAATCTTTTTTTTTCATAGGGAAGATGTTCTGAAAGATGTTCCCAAGGGTTCGGGGACAAGGAAGGATTTCCTACGTCAACTATAACGTTCGTTTGAGACCCATAGAGAACAATGACCTAGTGTTTCCCGTAGAGCAGCACTTCATCGGCTGCATCTACTCTACCCAGCATGAGAGATTGACTAGCGCTGAGCAATGGAGAGGCAGCTCGATAGATGGATAATGACTGTAGCTAGCAGCAACACTGTACCGTAGAGTGATGTTCTGATTCAGAAGAGAAATACATCTTCCCATGAGTGTCGCGCAAGTGTCGTAAAACTTTCTGGCCGATCCAACGTTGGTTTGTTATTTTGACTTGGGGAAATCGCCTTCTTTCCCAATTATAATTATTAAAAAATTGCATCTTAATAGTCGTAAGAAATGTTCACTGAAGGAGATGCGAAAGGTAACACTTTTCAGAGAAGAACAAACGACGCTACGGACATGTTTTCGCAAGCTATGCTCTGTACTTCTTTGCAGCTGCCCCTGGTTTTGCATGGATTCCTTGTCCTAAGGACTGGTTGAGAATTGCTGCCACAGTTTCGTTCGCAGCTCTGATTTATTTTGGAAGTACCTATCAGGTCTTAGTTTACAATACTAAAGTTGGATACCCACACGAGGTATGCTTCCTGTAGGTACTCACCCTTTCGAATCGGTTGGCTGTGTATGTGGGGGACATATCGTATGCACTGTATCTGATTCATTGGCCAGTATATGTCGTCGTAAACAGTTATTCTTGGCACCCACTAACCCGTAAGTTGTTGCGGAAAGTATTTTTATATCATGGGTAATGAGATCCCTGGACAGTCAGTGCTACGGTTTCTACGAAAACATGCTGTGCTGATTTACACGCTCTTTCCACAGCCATCAGCTGGGACAAAATCATGGAACATATGTGAAATTCTCGCATCTTTAGTAGTAGAAGATGGACTACAAAAACCCAAGAGTTGAGAAAAGTGTAGAGGAGTTTTGTGAAGTGAGTTGTGCAACTTAGCTGACCTCTCACAGCGAACCTGTCTACCACGCCGGTCTCAACGTCGAGAACTGGCAATATGCGACGGGACGTTTGATCGTGGAGTGCACAGATAAAGTACGCTGGAACCACTTTCAGACCTCTGAAGAAGACGGTCTCGTCGAAACGTCAGGTCGCAATAAATAGCTCCACCTTAACAACCTGGTGTGGCAAAGAAAAAATTGAATGAATACTATCATGAGAAAAAAGTCTTTTCTGACCGTTTTATTGGAGGTTATTGCTAGCCGCTATTAGCGACAAGAAGTGCAGCCATTCTTGTTTTTATAGCTTGGCCTCCCTCTAAAGAAGAATCCGCACTCCATGAGTATGAAGAAAACAATCTGCAGCTGTCTATTAAGCTATGCTTTGGAAAATTTGGTGATAGTTGAGCAAATACATCAATCTTTTCAGATTACTTTGCAATGATAACTGTTTCCTTTATTCTGACAAATGCTGTTCATTATCTATTCGAGCGTCACTACCAGCAATGGTCTCAACCCGTCATTTCCGCAGTTGTTATTATTTTGATAGCGATGTCTATGGTTTTGTTCTGCAAGCTTAACACTAGCATGGACTCTATGAAAGAACGAGACTCCGACTTGGCCAACATTAATATAGACGATGCTGCTTGGAACATGAGTATGTCGATTTTATGTCTTTCTTATGTCTTCATGATCTTCAGGATGCAGGCGAGGGAAGCAAAATAGTGCCCATTAAACATGAAACAGAAACACATCCTATTGGGTTAATGCATAATTACCCGACGTTTCTTCATCCTCATTTCTCGCTCATAACTGCCATCATCATGCTATATGTCTCTGACCCGCCTGTATGAATAAGTTTAAAGTAGCGCTCTACCATTTGATTGTTATCAATTATTAGAATTTCAATTTATTCTCATCGACTTTTCTCTCTTGTTCAACCTGAATGGATTCATGTGTATAGACGACGATCCCTGTTAAGCGTTGTCAGATTGAAGCAAGTACAGCTGTTCAATCTTGTCATTCTCGCATCGCAGAACATCTTCTGTCTGCTCTGCCGCGCCGCATCGCCTATCCGGCGCGGCAACGCCATTGATGTTTAAATGGCGACCTTATTAATATACAGTGCGTTTCGTAATTATAGGACACCCCCCAACTTTTCCATCCCTGGCTTTCCCGCAGCTCGAGGAATTTTTTCTGTGGTACCATTCTAATCAGCGCCTAAAATAACCATGGTATCCTAGTTTTGGACCCACGGCAGCAACCCTGGTTTTTCAAAACTTTATTTTTCTCTTTTTGTCCATCTCGCAGTAGTGACACACCTTCAGGATCTTGCAGTTTTATTAGCTGCGTAATCGAAACTACAGGACTTGAATACTTTTGCGAGCTTCCATGGACCACATTGATTCCACACAGCCTGCCTTTTATGCTCCTCATGAGGATTCTGAGGAAATCGGCATCAATATGCGTCGCACATCCAGGACTGGCTATTTCAATTTTTTAGCCACTCATTACTAATGGCAGCACAATCCAAATTGGTTGACGAGGATCCTCTAAGGTCCTCCTTTAAAATTACTGTGGACCCTCACCACAAACTGTTTCTGTGGCTCCGCTGGGTGCAGTCTAACGAGGCAACACTCGCCGAACATCCAGTTTTTTCCACATTTTCTCGTTAAAACCTGTGAAGAAGTCGCTTAAATTGGTGAAAAGAATCTAAGGCACTTTCTGATGTCAGGCGCAGTTAAACCAGATTCCAGCCTGTGCCTGCTCAGGTCTGCTTCTGCAGGGAAGCAGGCCCAAAGGTGTGACAGCACCCTGCCAAAAGTTCCTACTGCAGAAGGTCTTCACTCTCTCCTGCTATCCAGCAAATGAATATTTCTGATTGTCAAAATAGTCAAATCTGGTACGCGGCCACCGAATTCAAGACCGATCACATTACCTGAAACAAGATGTCGACACTTGCTCGGTTGTGAGATTTTCTTCACATTTTGTGGATTTCTGCCCCTTTCGAGAAGAGCAGAGTCTTGAGCAGGCATAGGCTGAAATCTGGTCGAACTGCAACTGACATCAGAAAGTGCCTACGAGTAATTTTCACCAATTTGAGCGACTGCTTCACAGGTTTTAACGAGAAAATGCGGAATAAACCGATTGTCGGGCGAGTGCTGCCGACTTAGGTTGACGCCCAGCGGAGCCAGAGGAACAGCCTGTGTCAAGGGTCAACATTATTTCTGAAAAAGGACTTTAGAGGATCCTTGTCAACCAATTTGGATTGTGCTGCCATTAGTAATGAGTAGCTAAAAAATTGAGATGGCCAGTCCTGGATGCGCGACGCATATTGATGCGGATTTCCTCATGATCGTTGTATGGAGCAGGAGTGGCAGGGTCAACATTATTTCTGAAGAAGGACTTCAAAAATAATGTTGACCCTGCCACTCCTACTCCATACAACGATCATGAGGAACCACTGTAATCAGCGCCTGAAATAACCTTGGTACTCTAGTTTTGGGCACATAAACTAGGGTACCAAGGTTATTTCAGGCGCTGATTACAGTGGTGCTAAAGAAAAAATTCCGCGGGCTGCGAGAAAGCCGGGGATGGGAAAGTTGGGGGGTGTCCTATAATTATGAAACGCACCTTATCATTATCACTTTCAGCCCTAATGCGGTATATTACGGAGTCAATTAATACGCGGGATTTACTCATAGGGAATTTCTGCAAAGAAGATGTTAAATTTCGTGAGGGGTTGCATCGTCGACGATGTTGTTCAGCGACGGTATGTTTATCTTTAAATTTCAATTTTTATTCTCAGTTCCGCTTTAGGTATTGTTCTTTTGCTTATCGTGTTTAAGTATGTCCTCATGTGCTTTGCTACTGAAGCAGTATCAGCTTACGTTTTCCTGAGAAATTATCTAGGTAGAAAGCTAGAGAAAAGTAAATCGAAATCATAACAACACAACGTCAGAAAATCATAAAATCTGGATGTAATGGGAGTTAAAGTAATGAGAAGACATTCTAACGCTAAACAACGCTAAATCAACTTAGCACCAACTAATAATTCAATTCAGGAGTAACCTGTTTTGTAGAATGGAATTGGCGTCCATAGAATACTGGTGATTGGCAACAGCTTTGCTTGTAATCAAGGTGACCTCGTATATAATGCATTTCGGAATTACGCCAGTCGATTCATGATTGTTGCCTTCGGAGGTGAAATACATTAAATCTCATAGAGAAGCATAAGTTATTTCACAACGTTTGCTGGCTTTTCCAGCAATCACATGTTTTTGTTTTGCTTTTTTTTCTTTAAAGAATACTCGACCATCACGAAAAACCCTACAACATCGCCATCTTAACATAAAACTGAAGAACTGTTCCAAAACTTAATTTTATGAAAAAAAACCACAGCGTATATTCCGAAAGTAACACTTGCTCTGTATCAGGACCTATTCCTTGACTTCGCCTGTCAATTCGTAGCATTTTCGATCTAGTGGTGAGATCACATCTGCTCCCTGATTGTTTCTTGCTTTCTATCAGAAAGTTTTCTTTAGAGGAATTTTGGTAAAAATTTGGTTCAACGGAACATGGAGCAGTTGCAATTTTTATCACCGTGTTTCTCTTAACCCATTTCTATGGAAAACAGTAGATGTCAATGGAAAGAGCACTCCATTCGCTTTAAGAAATTTTTGAATAGCGAAGCCCTTTGAAGCTCTTGTCATACATATTTCTGTCTGTCACATATTTTTCTTCTACGTTTCGTGATGTATCAGTGTTGGCTACTCGCTCCGTTCTTTCATGTAGCACCTTGTGCGTATTCAGATATGTATAAGGGCAAACGGCCCTGAATCAAAGATCTACGCAATCCGTAACCGGCTCAAAAATACTTAGAACGTCCTCTATTTAGCAGAGAAAAAAAACTGGAAAAACCATGTGCTTCTGGCAGAAAGATAATTTAGCAAATGTTGTACAATAACTTGTGCTCACCTGCATAAATATTCCATAGAAGTCCATGTAAATTAAACGCTTTTTCTACAGGATGTGAATTCATGACCAGAACTGATCCATCTTACTGTCTTCACGGTGATTACAACCGCACAGCAATTCTGCAGAGAACCAAACCTGATATTGTTTTCGTATTGAGTAGGTATGTGCACAAAGTTGAAGGCATCTTCAAAAATGGAGCTTTACGCTGTATTCAGTTCGAGAAAAGAGTTGTAGAACGATCGATTGTCTTTCATTGAAAACATAAAACTTCTCTACTCCCAAAAATCAGCATTAAATTCAACTGGAGAGGGTTCCAATGAGTTTTGAGCCTGTTAGTGAGATGCCTTCACGCCTTTAGGATTTGCAGACAATCAATGTTCTCAACGATTCTCAAGGCCAATTAACAATACTAACGCAAGAAACTGACATCGCGACACGAAAGACAATGGAAGCTTACTGGATATTAACCATATTCCCATAGATGAACCGGAAGCATGAATGTCTAACAATCACTAGCGAACTAGCATTATATCTTAACCTGACCTGATTATTTCCCAATTGCCAACAACACTTGCCACTGTCATATCCTTTCAGGCCTTGAAGAAAACGACACAGTCGAAACCTCGGCTGATAAAGGATAGAGAATATATCAATCTCGGACCCGTATTGCGCGGATTTTCCAAGGGTCAAACGTGAAAGTCCGTTCAGCGTCCTTGCTATTCTTCATCATTCGACGATCGATTGATGAAAATGATTGACAATAGTTAATGTTGAGGCGCAGACGACAAAGATATAAGATTTTTTCCAGGTATTTTGCGACCAAGGCATGGTTCAATACTACAAGACCGATCAGTGAGGATGGAATTTTCCAAGACTTCATGATCCGTATGAACGAACTGGAACGAATCGCCAGCAAAGTATCAAGCTTTAAGTCCACTTTTTGAGTCATACACTCGCAATGTGATGCGTACATGTAACTGGATTAAGGTGTATCTTCTGCAAGCCCTTCCGTCCTGTGTTAAGGGTTGTGAAACAAAAGCGTTAGCCTTCACCGAAAATGGTTTACCTCTGAGAGAGATCAAGGCGAGTTACGAGTGCTTTTCACAGTATTTATTCAAAGTTGCCTAGAAAATAAGGTGCAGTGCTGTACGGTCCTTATTAAGACGATTGCTGTAAGATTGTATTTTGCGAAACAAGGATGTCTGGTCAAGCAAATTGATTTTTGTAGGGTGTAAAATGTCTAAAAAACAGGTGGTGCCATCTCTCCCCTAGGATAGGTCGCCAAATTTCAAGAAACTCTTCGTTAAGCGGTTGGAAATTTTGTAATAGTAATTTTCAACTATTCATTTTTTCATTTTTGTTATTGAATTTCAATATCTTTCAGTCATTCAAAATCAAAATCGATATATGCATTATTTGTTTCCTAAATCTCGGTCATTTGGATCTCCGAGGTGACGGAGACCTTATTTTTTCTTATCCCTCACTTCCTGCGTTAGCAATTTGTAGTTACTATAACTTTGTGCGGGCGGTTTGAAAGCAATGTTTTTTAGGATGGTCTGATTGAAAGGGATGAAATCTACGCAAGGAAGCGTATTTTGAAAGTAGGAAAGAGATAAGTTGATCTGTATTTATTCTTTATAGAACAATAATTCATAGTATTTTCGAACTACACCCTGTTTTGAATTCTACTCATCCTTTATTATCACCTTAATTTAGGTGTAAAAAATGTGAGATTATCGACTATTACCCGCTGCTCCTGGACGAGAAAGGAGAATATCTCTGCTATGATTCAAGAACTAATGTAATGTTTTTCGACGATTCTAACCACTTAAATATATTCGGGAAACAGCGTGTTAAGAAACTTTTCGAACACTTAGCAAAAAAGTTCGGGAAAGAGAATAAACGTATTTAAACATACTAAATAAAGGCATGACAACAAGTATGTATAGCCATGCTATCAAACTGTGAGCTATGATATGCTAGAGACGAATGATATTTTTCCTTTTATAGAAGATTGGAGAGAATGTAAAAAGTGCTCAGCACTGATTACCTTATGTTTGGCACTTATGATGTCCTTCAAAGGTTCTTCTTCTCGACTATTTTTCATTGTATTATTTATTACTGATTAAATGCCGATAGCTAACTGCAATAAAAAAACATCAACAGAGAGCCTTCGCAGAACAAGAATACCTACATAGAAATTTAGGCACAGAGACAGTACTTGATTTTTCATCTGTTTTATCCTTAGCTCCATCAGAAGAAAATCCGTCCGTTTCCTCGTAATTCTGTGGTAAAATGATGGCTAATAAGTTCTTAAGAAAATAGGAAGTTATTATTCATTTATTTATCCGATACACCAACGCAATGGTTGTGCCAAGAGAAACAACCATTGACGAAAGCTGTAACACAACGGTAAAGTGAGACTCCAGGCTGGTTACCTATCTCAGAAGGCCTACGCCAAAATTAGTTGGTAACACAGAAACCGTGCTGCCAGCCTTGTGCTACGCGAGCGAAACGTGGGCGCTGACAAAAATCGCTGAGACCCAGCTTCGCTCGACCCAGGGGGCAAAATGGAGTTGGGGGGCACTACCAGAAGTCGATAATATGACCTGTCCTACATGTTCTGACTGGTTAGCTGACTTGTCCAGAACGCTCTGACTTGTTAGTACACCTAATGTACAATAGTTATTTAGTGTGCAAACGAGTCAGAACGTGTAGGACAGGTCATATTATCGACTTATACCAAGTGGGCGCCCCAACTCCATTTTACCTCGACCCAGGTCTCACTTGAACGTCGCATGCTTGGGCTGTCCTCGCGCCAGCAGCTAGAGCGTCATCTGCATAACTCAGATGTTAGAGCAATGTCGATGGTCCGAGATGTCGTTCTTCACGCCGACGAGTCGAACCATCGCTACGCAGGACATCTCGTGAGATGCACAGATGGTCGATGGAGCTCAGCAGTTCTGCGATGGCATGCTCACGACAGGAAAAGACCACGCGGCCGACGAGGTGGTATGATTCGTTGGCTTACCGAGACAACAACGGTGCTTCTGGTTCAGTTAAGGTCCACTGGTCGACTAAGGCCCAAGACCGATCGATGTGGAGGAGAAGTTGGGACCCGCGCAAGGCCAACCGCCGTGTAGAGGAACGGGTCGCCTAAGTATCCTAAGTAAGTGAGTAACACAGAAACAATGGGCTCCATTGCACCTGACTGATAGCGAAATGTCACTTTTTTAAATTCCTTCAAACAAGCACAGCAATCCCTGTGTGTAATTTCTGAGATGTATACACGAAGGGTGCAATCTTTTTTTCTGATTCACAATCGTTTCAAGGGAAACATGTTGACTAATCGCTAGCTTTATCGCACTCGTCATCGTTTGCGCCACCATTGAACAGCATCAGCGGGATGAAAGACGAAAAACTGGAGATTCTTGATGGTTCTTATAAACACAGGTTACAAGTGCACGTACGGAACAATGGTCGTTTGTTCAGTAGCGACACTCCACTTCAGTTTACTTCTGTAATATTGTTCTTATTTTTGTTTTATGACACCGTATAACAGAACCAAACCCATCTATGTAGTTTATGCTTTGCGGTCTGTAGCACTTTTTAAAACTACATATCAGATTCTGTAACAGTCGTGCAGACCCGCTCACATTAATCCTCTTTCATTGTTCGAAACAATTTGTGGAGCAGTGTGTACTATAATATGACATCTACACATCGATTTCTATGGATTGTGAGCTTCAGGATGATGGAGAGGAGGGAGGACATACAAGGACTGCGCGGATGGGCAATAGTAATGGTCGTTCTATTTCACTTCTTCCCAAAATACTTCCCGAACGGGTACATTGGTGTCGATGTGTAAGTTTGTAAGTTTTTGTACGCTCTTCCTAAGAGCCAAATTTACTTCAGTGATGACATCAGACTGCCGTGCACTCAGTATAGGGGCATGCCGTCAGTCGGTGGCGACTGCAGCGGTGCGACGGGGAGAGCTACCCATAGTACATGTTGCATCGTCGTCACTCTGGGCAGTTGTGAATACCTTCCAAAGATTCCATCACTAAATAGCTCGGTTCGCTTCTAAAGAATGAGTTTTCATAAACAAGGACAATGAAGAAGGCTCCTGAATGATACGCATAGTAACATTCCACTACTATTTCTCAGGTTTTTCGTCATATCAGGCTTCCTCATCGCTATGATACTGCAAAGGAATAACTGTCTCGATACTATGTCAATTTTGACATTTTACTACAGAAGGTGAGAAGCAAGGACTGTTGGAGAAGTCTATCGTAGCAAAATTGTGATATTTACGTCAACGTGAGGAAATTTTGTAGAGAAGATATATGTAGAGGTAAAAATTTACTGTAGAATTTACAGCAAGCAATTCTTTTTGTGAAACGCAAAAAAGTGGCATTTTAATAGAAGTGTGGTTTGAATTGTTCTGAAACGATTCGTGAACCGTTCAGAGCAAAATGTTAGTACTGGGGTACAAATAAGTTTTTTTTAAAGAGCAAACTAATAGCATTGGGGGTATCAATAAGTTTTGAGGGATTCGCAAAAGAAGGCGTAACTAGCATTAATATTCATTAATTATCAGACCATCTTCTAAGTATCTTTATGTTAAAGCGTCCAGATTCAAGATGAGCTCATCGAAACCCTGGGAATGACACAACAAGCGATTTCAAACCGTCTCAAGGCTGGCTATGGGTACAGTGCATAAACAAGGAAATTGGGCTCCGTATGAACTAGAGCCAAGAGACGTCGAACGCCGTTTTTTCACGTGTGAAAAACTGCTACAAAAGAATAGTCGGAAGTGTTTCCTTTGCATCGTATCGTGCCAGAGGACGAAGGATGGATCCGCAGTGACAGACAACCCAAAGCGCAGGCATATGTGGGGGGGGGGGAACCTCGGCAGGCATCAACTTCAACTGTCGTACCGTATATCCATGGCAAGAAGCTAATGCTGCGCATCTTGTGGGACTAGCATGGATTGATCTACGATGAACTACTCCAGCCTAATGAAACCATCACTGGAGAACGTCACCAACAACAACTGATGCAATTGATCCCAGCATAGAAGTTCAAACGCCCCCAATATGCGAAAGGACATGACAGAGTGGTCACTCAGCGAGATATATGTTGCAAAAATCGTCAAGGAAATTCTGGAAGCGCTTCATTAGAATGCCCTATCCTACCAGCCAAATTCAACAGGAATTGCTCCTTCCGACTACTACTTCCTTCCATCGATCACTCATGAATTGGGCAAGCAGCACTTCACTTCTACAGGGTGACCCAAAAGTCTTTGGCCGGTGTTCAAATGCAGCGAAAAACGTTCTATAGGGAGCAATCGTGACCAAACTACATAGAAAGATGATTTACCAAGAGTGCTTCCAGCAAAACATGTTCTAATTCTATCTCCGAGGTCCTTTCTTTGTTGGTATAACCGAGCCGGAAACATCCCCTATCGGAGTTGCCCATGAACATTTGTACGTCACCATCACATACCACAAAAGGATTCTGAAGTGTTTTGTGAGACGATCTATTGAAGAGAGAAACCAGTTGCAGCATTAATGTCCCTGTGACATCAGGAAACAAATCGTATAGAATTGCTGAGGCTGCCCAGTATGGCAGTCAGATTATGGTAAAGAGAAGAGTGACCTCAACAGAACGACATTGTAACGAAGAAGTCAAAAATTGTGTCGATTCCTGGATCTTCTCAAAAGATGAGGTATTTTTCCAAGGCGGAATCCGTGTGCTGTCTGAGATCTGAGGAAAAAGGCGTGGCTAACTGTGGACGGAATTAAAAACATTGTATAAATTTCTCTGAATAAAGCTTCAAAGCTATGGAAAGACTCTCAAAACTTATTTGCACCCCTTTTTTGTACTAATGTTCGTATTGATACGGATGACTGCCCTTAAAATAATATACAGGGGACTCCAAACGGTCGCAGACAGGGAGCGGGGCCTCGGCGCCGCTCGCTTGGGCAGAGACACGAGCGCTCTGGAGAGCAGAGAAACCAGAGCCACATGGTGAGCGCTCGTGCCTCTGCCCAAGCGGGCGGCGCCGAGGTCCCGCCCCCTGTCTGCGACCGTTTGGAGTTCCCTATACATGCTAACAAACCGACTCGCTGATGTTCAAGTTTTGAATGAGAGCATGTAGCATCTACAAATTCCTACACGAATTGCACTAACGTTCTTTTTTTTAGGGCTAAAAGGATACTGCCTTTATACTACGTCGCAATCATTGGCATATTAATATCTGTTATTTTCTTACTACCCTCTACGTACTATGCTGTAAATATGGAGAGCTCTAGAAAAGCAATACTTCTCATTACGAACACTGGACAAGACGACGAGGAGCAGAATTATGAAAGAAAAGTAGGAAATTGTGATTTTTGCGGTGGTTGATACAATCTCACTTTAGTCGTCACATGCATTTCCTACAACATGTATGCGAATTGAACAGTTATCTGTTCAGATCCAAACAAAAAATTTGAAAACCATAATGTTTTAACGTTTTGCAGCTCTCGGGTGCAGAGGACCCGTTTACTCATACGTGGTCACTTTCTGTTGAAATGCAGTGGTATTTTCTTTTCCCCTTAATTTTTCTCGGACAGAAACTAACTACGAATTGGAGAAAGGCGTTTTTTACAGGTCAGTCATTTTCAATGTTTTCTAACGAGTGGAACTCATCTGCGTTCTAATTGCGCACATGTGTACTGGACTGTACCTATCTGGGGAAGCAGGTAAACCAACCTGCAAACAGGTTATTGTCTAGGAGCTACCACTAGGGAATTCGCTGTGAATAGCTACGGCTGTGCGGTAGCTTCAATACCCCTGCGTTAGCTAAATAATCATTGGGGTTTATATTCTTTCGGAAGTTTGATAACTTAAAGTGGTATGGGCATTGAAGAAACCCACTCCTAGTGATGAGTCTTAAGGTACCCTGAACACTGAAGGGATTAAACTTTCACATACTGTAAAAGTGGGTGAAGACTATGGGGTTCTCAGTTCTCATTCAGTATTTAGCCCAAGACATTATTTATTTAGTGACAGCTCTGTTATCGATGGCATTTTATTTTTCGATCGACGACAGGGCAGCATTCTATAATGTATTCGCAAGGATCTGGCAATTTTCTTCCGGAGTGATCGCATATTTGGGTCAAGAAAAGCAGGTACCCTGGATTTGACGTAATTTCCGTACATAAAAATGGTGGGCGAAGGGGATAAATGGAAAGGACGCCCCTTCCCTCCTGAGAAGATGTCTGGTCAAATTTTTCAAAAACCCTCTCACAAATAGTTAAGAGCTTTGTATTGGTAGTTAAGAGCTTCGTATTGGCTTACTCTTGAATATGATATTTTATTATTTTTCGAATATTTACTTTCACTTAGTCAACATTGAAGTTTCCACCCATAGTGTTTTCCATAGTGACGGAAGCCTGTTTTTTTCCATGCCATCTCACTCCCGGCTGGGTTTTTTCTAGTCCGTCACTACGTGCACACATTTACCAAACATATAATACAAATACATCTACCAAAGAAATTATGGGAGATAAATCCAAGATTTCGACGCTGTTCATAAGCTCAATCTTTTTGGCAACTATAACGATATACCGCAAATCATTGGAACTAGAGCGAATCACATGTTGGAAAATTAGTCGCTCATTTAATTAAGAATATTGATAAGAGAGGGGCAAGAGTTTCTATTCTGAATCAACTCATCCTCAAATGCTCCCTTCCAAAGATACATTAAAATAAATTAAGGTACCATTGAAGAATCCGGAGGAAGAACCAAAGATGGAAGGAAGGAAAGTGCTAATTAAGTCAACAAGTTGGTTAACCATTCTGTTATTTTGTTGGCAGCTGCTAATATAGAGGGGCTGGGGATTCCTGAAGCGTGAACAGCGCAAACCAACGATAACGTGATTGGCTATCCTATAGAGTGCAAGGTGTGGGTCACTGTGACGCAAAATGGAGCGTTTAAACGTACCATGAAATCGCGCGCGAGCAGGCAATGGTCGATCCCGAAGGGCGGGAAGAGGGTTCGACTGAACCAAACATACAACACTGGCACGAACGTTTTCGCTTCATCATGAGCGTAACCCAGAAGACTTCAGTGACAGGAGTCAGGAAGGGCATATACAAGGCCGTTGCTTGTCTGATCCCGTTCTGAACGTTTCTTTTTCATTTGAATGCTTTTTTTGTAGTTTCTACTACGGCCACAAAAAAAAACGAAAGAACACGTTCAAATTAAAGGAAAAGTAAAAGTGCAAAACAGCCTCAGACAAGCAATTACCTGATATATGCTGATATATGCGAAAAAGAAACTACAGCAATGGATAACAACAAAGAAAACCCACCTTTTTGCCGATTGAGCGTGGCGGCGTTGATCTCAACAGCTGACAGCTGATTCGACGTACGATGCCAAGAAGGCCGCGCCGCAGACGCGCTGCCACGAGGTTTCCCGCCGACTGAGGGGACGCTTCGTTTCGGATACAGCGTATGCACTGTTTATGAAGCCACCTTCTCGTTGAATGACACACGTGAATAGCAGCGCGGTCCTGTTGGAAGACGAAGCAGTGGCGATGATCCTTCCTCTAAGCAGGAAGAAGACGTGTTCGTGGCGCTTACATGGCTGAATTTATTTTACAGTATTTTTCCCGTATCTAGTTTTCTTCACTCAGCAGAGCTCAGGCAAAATCCTATTGCCATAGAAATTCGTTATACCACGTTTGGGGAGGACACACAGTCTTGATATTCGCTCTATTTGTTCCTCATCTGATGTTCTCAAAATATGGAATTCCATCAGAGCCAACTGCACTGTATACACCGCATAAGAGGTCTTTTTTCAGCAGTAAACATAATTTCACATGAGAACCTAGAACATGGATGGCTTATGGCATCAACGATAGTTTTTCTCTCACTCATTGCCATGTTTTCTTTTTTCTGGCTACCGTGGCCTAAAGCAATTTTGCGCATCGCCGTCACTACACTTAGTGCTGCGTTGATTTTCGTTGGCGGCCAACATCAGGTACTTTGTTGGTACTTGCGTCAAAAATGAAAATGTAAAAAAAAAACGGTGTAGACCACCACCCAACCAATGATTTCAGACGATCATTCTTGCAAATCACGTTCTCTCTTATATAGGAGACATATCATACGTGCTGTACCTTGTTCACTGGCCGATATTTGTGATTGTAAACAGCTATTCCTGCCACGCTTCTTTTGGTTTGTTGAAAACTTCGTGTTTTCCCGAACAATTTTCGCATAATTCTGAAAATTCGACCCCGGATGCATACAAGTCCGGTATTATCTTTTTAGCTTGTGATGATCAGTACTGCAAATGTTTGAGGAATTTTATAGACGTGCTGAATATTTTGCAGCATCTTTATATTTCAGCGCAAATTGCTGGCATAGCAATTTCTGTGAATTTGGCAGTTGTAGTCCACCATCTTTTTGAGTCTCATTATCAGAAGTGGCCTCCTTTCGTAATTCTACCGCTTCTGATAGCTCTTGTAATGATATCCTTCATGCTTTATTTCGCTATTTATAAGCAACCCATCGAAGCACGGAAGAACTTCACAGGTCCAATGAGTTATGATGGCAGTAATCCTAGTGATGCGGCTTGGAACATGAGTAGGTTGTCAACCTAATTGCATAATTTACTAACTGCACATTTTAACATTAACTGCAGTCTTGACCTTAGTTTTTGTTAGACCTTTCCTATGAAATTATACCTCGAGTAAGATTCGCTTTATAGCTTCAATGCGGCAGCTCATCTCCACAGGATTCGATGCTCACAGTAATGCAAATATGACGTTCTGCAAGAAGGAAATCAGAACTAGTACAGACATGCAAGCTCGAGTATACTGTACCACGGTATAGTTAAGATGTTTCCAACCAGACACATGCGTATATACCTACTATATGTAGACAGCAGCAGACATATTGCCACAGTGAACCACGCAGAAGTAATCGGACCGATTCCTTTTTCAGTAAAGAGGAGCTCAGTCATCAGCTGGCTCCGCATAATCGATCACAACCAAGTATTTTGCTACTCATTATAAGGAGCAATGACAGGAATCTCAGGAATCTATGCAAGTTTACTGGATCTTGAGATGTTTAGGAACGTTGGTTTCATTGTCAGTGGTGGGCTATCTTGAAACACGGGATAAATTCTGGAAAACGTGGTCCTGTTACACGCCCTTCTTAAGGCAGCACCTACGAAAATTTTTGACATAAGGATCTTGTCATATTTCGGAGGTATCGGGAAAGCTCAACACTTTCTCGAAGGCAAAACTTTCTTTTAGTCTTAAATTTTTTGACGTTCATTCTCTGGTTGGGATGAGGGCTGATGGGAAAAGATCGATAGGGCCGTCTTTTTTACTGGATGGGTCCTTGCAAAATCATTTAATTCTTTTGAACTACAGCGCACCGGCTCCACAGCAAAACAGATGATCGTTGGAAAATTAGTTCCACCTAATAAAGAGGTCATTTGAAGATCCGAACTTCCCTGGCAATGAAGAAATGAGAAAAAAATTGAAAATTTCTTCAATAACTAGCTTTAACAATAGTCAGCTATTAGGATTCTAATCAGAAAAGAAACGCAGTTAGCAGGAAGAAAATGAAAAGGTAAAATAAATCTGTAAAATTCTGGAAGCATAATGAGGAAATTCTGTTGAAAAGGCGGTGGTTTGGCAAACAGATCCGCTGCTAATCGATGTTTTCCGCGCCCCAAAAAGAGTTCCATGCTCTAACTGCGAAAACGAGACCGCGAAAACTTTTACAATCAGATGAGGATCAAGTCCGTCTGTTCCTAGAAGAACCTGCTACAAGTAGGTAAAGGGACACTTCCAGTGCAGCTTGTACTGCGAAAGTATTCCCAAAGACCAAGCATTTTCAAGACTGTGAATATGTTTGAGAAGAAATTTTCCGTGGCTGCTGACTTTAATGCACGGGCAAGGTCATTAGTGAGCCCTGCAACCTCAATACACTTCTGAGAATGACCGAGCTGGCGTTAGCTGGTGTATTGTTTGGTCACTTTTCCATATCAATGGACTGGGACCATGGCCTTCACTCGCAGGAAGATGAAGTTTCTTTGCGTTTTACTCACTGTTGTGAATCACTTGCAGTCGATTGCACCATTTACCCCCGAAGCAAAAATTTCCATAAGTGCTGCCTATAAAAATGCCTAAAATAACGCACTTTTTGCAGAAAGGTACTGGTAGTTACAAAATACTGGTTATTGGCAACAGCTTTGCAGTGAACCAAGCCCATCTTGTGTATAACGCCTTCAGAAACTATTCCAGCGAATTCACTGTCTTCCACATGACAGGTTCTGACTTTTTAAAATGAAGATGTATTTACTTACAGCATCAATCATCTTCATGGACAGCATAATTTTCAGCATGCGAAATTATGACGACAACTGACCCGTCCTGGTGCGGTGCAAAAAAGAACTACAATTATTCGGCAGTATTATATACGGTCGAACCAGATATTGTGTTTGTACTGATAAGGTAGTCGGGAATACTTGTTTTTGAACACTCTAGGTATATATAGTTGGAGGTGTCAAAGAGCCTTCACGCCTGCTGAATCGCCAGCAGTGGTGGTCTCTATCAAGTTCTCTTACAAGTGGTACAAGTGGTTGCATGGCATTGCGAACTTCCAGTCTTTAATTAAAAACATACTTTTACAGTGGTCCTTTTACGCTGAGTTTTACTCTCTGATAATTATACTTTCAGGTCAATCACAACGAAGACATGGTTCGACAGTAAAAGAACGGTTGAAGAAGATGCAATTTTTAAAGAGTACATGGATCGTATGAGGTTAATAGAAAGCGTGGCCAAGAAGGTGATCAAGAGATATTGAGGGGTGTGGGACATGATGAGGCAAAAGTGGGTGGGCAGTGTGTCTGGGATTGGTTCATTCAAACCCTGACCCCGCCCCTCGCGATTGACTCGCACCAATTCGCGCACGATTTCACTATACTTGCCTATGCAAATTTGAATGTGAGTGGGGACGAGTTGACGGCAAAGGGCGGGAAGACACCGCCCCATTTTGCCTCATCATGACCCACACCCGATATTGAGCCACGGAAACTGGGCTTTTCCAGGTATATCTTTTGCAAGCACTCCCATCTTGCGTTGACGGGTGCGTTCAGAAAGCATTGGATTTTACCTATGGTGGAAGACCTCTGAGAGACATTGAAGTGTGCTCCATTTTCAATTCTGATTCCATGTTTGCAAGAAATTTGCATGAGAAGTGTATAAGGGAAAGATTTTTGGTGGAACTATCATTTATAATTTGAATTTAGGAAGGTCTCATTGTGAGAGACGACTTCTTCGCTCGACAGCGCATCTCTGAAGTAGGAAGGAGGTCCTTTTTGGGATCAACATCACTGCATTGAACATTCTTTAATGAAGATTAAAACATTTGAATTGGATACATTTCAGGTGTAAGAAATGTGAGATCATTGACTACTTGCCTCTACTGGTGGATAAAAACGGTCGATATCTTGGTTATGATTCAACAACCAACTTGATGTATCTGGATAGGAACAACCACTTCAATCGTTTCGGAAAGGAACGTATACAAATACTATTCAATAGACTGGCTGAAGAGCTACGGGAAACAAAACTCTAGATATCAGATCAGATTTGGTCTCTGTGGAAAATAAAACTTTTGAGTGTTCACTTTCTAATGCTTTCTTGGCAAAAAGTAGTTGCCTAGGGGCAACCATGTTAAGGCTTAGGCTTGGTCTTCTGCTTCCAGAGGGGAGATCAAGACCACTAAATGATGTACCCTCCCCTCAATTTCTGCGGTTTTCTTTTTTCAAAAAGTTGTATTATTTCCAAAAACATCATTCACCGCTGTTCATATCACCTCCACATTGAAGGAGGAATATTGAAAGAAATCCTTGCTAAAAGACGACACTTTACTTTACTGTACAACCTGCGAGTACTTTGCCTAGGAATAGTAAATGACAAGCACATTTTTTTCTCATTGATGGAAGCAACGTGATAGTCAGTGTGAGCGTGTAAGATGACTTTTGCACTAAAATATGTCAACTTGCTAGTGAGAACTTAACACTTGGTGTGCGAATTTTCCTTGTTCACAAGCGGTATTTTTGGAAGATCAAAAGTCACAGTATATACGAATATCTCTTCAAGGACTGAGAAAGCAAAAATAAATTGACAAAAGGAACGCATCTTCCTCAGTACCGAAGTGGAAGGAGGATTGCTGTCCTCTGTTTCAGATATGTTTAGTGTGTGGTCGGTTGTTAGAATAGCAGTAAACAGAACGCCATTGCGAAGGTATTGCCGAGGACGCAGATGTCAGTGTGAAGTCTGTCGCGACTCGCTTTCACCACCTTTCATTCTCTGGATGTCTTCCTACAACTCCAGGTGTACTTTGGACTGACTCCCCATGGCATACGGTACTTTCCACACCAGCCGCAAATGCTGCACAGCCTGAGGTACTTTCCCATGCCACGCGAATCACCTTCTCAGGCGCGCCATTATAAAAGCCGCCGTCTCATTCTCTTAGGTTCACTCTTTGCCATTCGCTTCGCTCCCGCTACGACACTCCTCTCTGTTCATTTCCCGTAGTTCGATGATGCCAACGTCCTGATCCGCCAGTCCACTGCAGCCATCCAGTCATCGCCAGCCGTTCCACACGGATTGTCCACAACACCTCCAATCCGCGGTTGACGATAAGGGAGCGCCTCACGATCCAGGCCGGTTTATTAATTCTACCCGCGATGTTCATTTTGCTTAGATCTTTACTGTATCAATGTCCTCCAACTCGTAATTGCGAGTAAGGAGGGGCTGGAGTTAATTTTGTAAGATCAGGGAAGGAAAGATCTGAAATATGATTGAGCAAGAGGGACTGGAAAGAAGATGTATCTCGTTATGGGGAGTGTAGTGTTATAAAAGTAGTCGGACGCCGCCCGCAATTGCCACTGGGCACTGGCTCACTACCGTTCGCTCGCATGTGCAACGGTAGCAGGCCTCTCACACTTTGCACACTGGTTCGCAAGTAATCCAGTAACACAATGGAAGAGCGCAGCTACTGTAAAATCCTTGTGGGTTGACGGTGAAACACTGTTTCGTCGTGTCCGGCTCAGATGCTACCATCGACGCCTGGGTCGGGCACGACAGTGTCCGTCTGTGTCTTTGTCTTGTCTTTAAGGGTCCCTGTCTTAGTGTATCTTTCTTAATGTCTTTGTTTTTTAATGTGTCTTTAGTGTCTTTCTTAATTTACGCACTTGCCTATCTTCCACGTGTGTTGCGAACCAAAGCTAGTTTGGGTCGATAGCAGTGACGGTTGTACAGAACACATATTGCAAGTCAATTTTTTTTAAAAACAACCCTTTTACTATTATTATTTCGATTTTAATCAAATGAGTCAATGCGGGAGCTGTTAAAGGCAGTGTGTCACCTCGTTTTCGTGTTGGAGGTTTCGGCGGACCCTGAATCTCCTCGATGCACTTAATCCAACGGTATACATAAAATGTTACAAAATGGCCTCCAAAACCGTTTTTCGAACATTTTTCGGGAAGAGATATGGAACAGTTTGTCGAGCCGAGTGGAGCATGAAGCCGATGATCTATCGAACGGACACGTGTAGACGTGTTGACCAACACTGCAGACATGGCGGACAGCCAGCACAGTCACGGACTGCTCCCCCCAAATGGTCCGTGAACTGCACTTTCGGACCCTCCGAGAACGGGTTTCCGTCACTTTCACGCGCTAAGACGTACACCGTTTGGCTCAGCG
This sequence comes from Ancylostoma duodenale, assembly GCA_000816745.1. Taxonomy (NCBI): domain Eukaryota; kingdom Metazoa; phylum Nematoda; class Chromadorea; order Rhabditida; family Ancylostomatidae; genus Ancylostoma; species Ancylostoma duodenale. The sequence continues at coordinate 21,797 of KN726404.1, forward strand.
TGACGAGAAGGTCTAGAGTATGCTGATATCTACAGCCCATGGAATGAGGTGACACACTGCCTTTAAAATCGATTGTGCTCCCACGCAGCAGACATGCGAAAACGTGCGCGGTCGTCAATGGGTTAATATGTAATAATACTGACAAGTATGCAAGTGTATTACAGCAACATGAGGAAAATTTTTTTGCAGTGGCAACCGAGGAGGCGACAACATGAAAAGAACTTCAAGCAGTTGCAACTGAAGGGGCGATTAAAATGTGGAGACAAGTAACACTCTTTGTGGAATGGAAAAATTCGGATCACGTGTTCAATTCGGTGAGCAAGAGACTCCCACACACCCAATGTAGGAAAATAAGTGCCTCAAGCTGTATTGTCAATATTGTACCATGGATAAGAAAATTGCTCAGCTGCGAGATATGGTTTATCCTAACGAAGGTTGCGGGAAGAAATGTGTATGTTAAGCAGTTACCAATTTTTTTTGGAGTCTTTCCGAGTGTATTCTAGTTGTATCGCCTCTCACCATCGTTCACATCATTGAGCTCATATGAGAACAGAATAGTGAAAACATCTCGAGTAATCTTTTGAACCATCAATGAGGACAATAGGCATTGAACTGCGATTGGATGTATGAGCGATTTGAAATGTCATTTCTTCCTCTTTCTTGCTCCATTTTAAATAATGTAGCAGAGAATCTTCAATATCAGCTTTATAGGCTATTGCACGCTGTACTGTGCGCAGAAAAGCGTCAAGGATTCCATCGCAATTTTGACTTCCTATGAAGATTTTCAAATCAAATTGTGAGAATCCCATCGATACATTATAAATAATCAAAATTTCAACCGTCTAAATAATGCAGAACAATATAGGCCAAAACACAAAGTAAGTTTTTTTCCTTTGATGGTTTCCAAAAGTTTCACCTTAATTTCACAGAAATTAGGTTGGTAAATTAGCTGAACTATTCGCAATCTGTTATCTGTTGACTCAAATAGGCACCATCTTCTCTGTCTAGGTTTATGCCCACCCTTAGATATTCTAGATAAACAAAAAAAAGAACAGTACAACACCTATCGAAGGTAACCCTTTTAATGGTTGAAAGACTGGATAGAATAGATCAAATTGTCATTTCTGCCTATAAGTGCATACACATGTAAGTAATAAGCTATTCAACTCAGGTGGCATAAGGAAAGTCGATTCCTCATCTTGTTAAAATCGATCTATCACGCATGTCGTTGTCAGTAAATGTCAGGTTCGAAAAAAGAACCCATTAGATTCCTATATTGAAAAACGGAGTTTTAAAGTTCCATTCTTTTTAATTCTCTGCTTGATGCTGTAAATTTACAACAGTAAAGTAATATTTCCAGAATATCGGGCAGAAGGGAAGATATACAAGGGCTACGAGGCTGGTCAATATTTATGGTTGTGCTTTTTCACTTCTTCCCGGATTACTTCCCAAACGGTTACCTAGGAGTCGATGTGTAGGTTAACTTTAATGTTCATGAATGACCTAAACTTTAATTAGGTAGAGTTAAGCTCATTGTTATCTTTTTATGGAAGAAACTGAAGATATAGCTCGTTTTTTCTCCAACTTTTGCTGCCCACTCTGTAAAAAATTATGCACAAAAGCATGCTTTATGATTACATAATGTGCGGTAATAACTACGTATTTTCTTAGGTTCCTTGTCATATCAGGATTTCTGATTGCAATGATCCTGCAAAGAGACAACTGTATTCATCCTACAGTATTTCTTAAATTTTATTACAGAAGGTAAGGAAGGCATATGTTCTGCGAGAGAAAACTGATGTTAATATCTACAGCAAACACAAGTGGCTCTGCCTAACCAAAAGAGGGTTCAAAGAACACTACAATACTCGAATTTGTGCGCACTCAGTTCAAAGATTCTCCAGAATAAAACGAATACTCCCTCTGTACTACGTCACGATCATCGGCATCTTAGTTGCACTTATTTCATTGTTACCCACGACATATCGTGGTGTAAATGATGGCAGTTCTACAAAAGCTATATTTCTGATCTCGAATTCCAAGAAGCAGGATGCGGACTCAGACTATGAAAGAGAGGTAAGTAAGATTAGGCCAATTTCTAAGGGTACCTTGTTTGTGAGAACGCTCATTCGTTTGTGAGATAGATGCTGCTTTTTGTTGGGAATTAAAAATATTATGTACGTTTAAGTAATTAATATTTTTCTGGGAGGGAAATCCAATATAAATATCTTTTTGCTTTTTAACGAAATTTAGAGAGCGACTGAATGAAAGTAAAATCTGAAAAAGGCAATTCTCTGTTCTCGTTTATAGAATCAGCAACCAGACGTCCACGCAAACAACAACAAATATGATTTTGAAACGATCCAAATTACAATGTATATCTGAATTCATCAGTTAACAATCGATTTCAGCTGTTAGGTGCTGAGGACCTTTTTACTCACACATGGTCTCTTTCTGTTGAAATGCAGTGGTATTTTCTCGTACCGCTAATTTTCACATCACAAAGACTGACTACGAACTGGAGAAAGAGCTTCTTCACAGGTTCGTTTTGTGTTTGGCTTGAAGTGTCAATTTTGAATGCACATATGCTTACTCCTACAACGCCGGATACTGTGCCAAGCTAGTTTAACACTGCTAGGAAAAGCGGAAGCCTGCAAGGTGTATTAGCGATCAGCTGGCTGTAATAGTGCTCAGATAAATAGAAAATTCATTCCCTCATTTATTACATTGTGACACTTTTACAAAGGGACCCTTCGGAAGAAAGTACATAAAATTAAGTATATAGTCATGAGGAGGCACTGGAATACATAGGTTCGATAGCTAGCAAGGAAACCAGATCCAGCCATTGTACCATAACGACTCCCACTGACAGGGTTGATTGGTAGCGTTGCCCGGACCCAGTCGAATCTGATCACAGCTCTGAGGTGCGGCCAAATGAAGGGACTATCGTGGGTCCCATTCCCTGCAGGTTCATCGCCGTTACCGTCAACCAGTATAGTGTCATTTGCAAATAAGATTAATAAAATAGTATTTTTAGTGATAGCGTTTCTATCGTTTTCATATTATTCGTGGATGGACGACATGACAGCATTCTATAGCGTATATGCAAGGATATGGCAGTTTTGTTCTGGCGTCATTGCTTACCTAGCGCAAGAGAACCAGGTTTTTTATTGTGGCTATCGCTTTTAAGTCCTACTAGTACAATGTTCTGTGTATCATTAGAATTCCCTTAGTTATTCTATAGGGAAGACGTTTAAAAAGAAAAGATAATTTTGGAAGTTTCGTAAATTCTAGGCATAAGATATGACAAAATAACACTTTATCGTGGGGGTGTCTGAAAGGTACATCAATTTACGATCTAATTCATGGATCGCCTCCCCAATAAACATGGCCAGCTCTTGTTTCCGAGGTCGCAATGGAATCTCTAGTCAAATACGAAGCTAAGCCCTGCGTTTGAATCTCCGCTTCTTGTGAACTCTTGCGAAACGCTAGAGTAGATGCTAGGACAATTATTGCTTATGAATAAAATACAGCACGTGACACCCTCCAATGTTGCCTACCTTGACTGGAAAAGACTTGTCCCTTGCTGATTGGAATGGTCTAATTATATTTAAGTTTTGAAAGATTAAGGTCGCGCCACAGATAACTGCACAGGAACACACTCTGGACACTAGCAAACCAGCACATAGTCGGAAAAGTTGGTTGTTTTTTTTCCGTCCATTGAGACAACTTTACCTTAAATTTGTTAATGGAAGAACGAAACTTATCCCCAAGTCCGTTCGTCTTTAAATCTCGGCATGGTAGTCAGTACAATTCATAAACTTCCCAGCTGGACACGAGGTTGCAGAAACACTTTTATTGGTCAACGTTTCCACGTCTTCGCCTTCGTCAAGGCTTAGAAGGATCAAACGATCTATGAAGATAGAAGGATCAAACGATCTGAGCCTAAGCCGCAAAAATGCCTTCTCATTCAGAAGTCAGAACGAGACCATACTCCAAAATCATCAAATCCTTTGAAAGTCGAAATCTCACATTCCAAGCCTTGCACACGGTGTTATTGTCAGTGATGACCGAACGCGTTAGACTTGCCAGTAGGGTGAGGCTTTCTGCCAAAAGTCACATCTCGGCTTAGATATCACATAAGATGTGGGAGCAGTTCATTGGTTATGGCAAAGCACTCCTTTTTGTGGTTCATTTTTGGGTTATTGACATGAATCCAAAACGCTTCAAGAGTTTTGCCTTCCGATATCTCAGTTTCGAATTGACGAATTGTGGTTTCCACTTCATAACCGACATCATCGCATTCGCTGTCAGCCTGGAGGGATAGATGTCCGAGAACTTAATTTCCCGTCAGCGGAATATCCTTTTTGTGTGCCAGGATCCTTTCAGGACCTGACAAAAGCGAAGCCGCCGAAACATTGGCCAATAAAAATCTTTGTGACATCCTAGCGTTCGGTTAACAAGTTTATGAGTTGTACTGGACTCATTTTGGAATAATGTTACATATTCTTAATGCAGTGTTCACATCGCAAAATTTCACTGTGTCCCTTCGCTACATTTTTGCAAAATTTCCTGCTGTAATAGCATTCTTAGAATGATTAAGATAGCAGGTGACAACGTATGCAATGGATTGTTGATAGCGGCAGCGATCCTGCTTTTCCTAGCTATCACTATAGCTTGTCCTTCTTGGTTATCACTTCCTAAAACTCCGCTCCGTATTTTAATTACTATACTAAGTGCGGCACTGATTTTCATGGGAAGTCGGCACCAGGTACTACTTCATATTTTATTTCCCTGACACAAGAAAGAGAGATCAACCGTAATGAATCGTTTAGACTATTCTGTTGGCGAACCGCGTTTTTGCTTATGTGGGAGATATATCCTACGCATTGTACCTCGTTCACTGGCCTGTATTCGTAATTGTCAACAGCTATTCTTGTTTGCCATTTTATGGTCTGTCGCAACCTTATCCGTCGCTAGCCTTCTTTGTTGCACATTCTCAATTTGTTTAGACACACTATTTGATGTGAATTTGTTTTTACGATGGGTTTCGCTCGTGACCGAGTACAACTTTGCAACGCTGTGCTATGCCCAGACCTTTCCCAGACTGACTCCTATCTTCCCTATCCTTCAGGGCTGGGATTCATGAGCGCATAACCGAGGAAAACCAGACTAGCAAACCAACTTTCCTGCGCCTCCTAGCACTATGTAATCTACAGGATAGCCAATCACGCTAACCATCGCTGGTTTGCTTGGTTATCGTTTCATGAATCCCAGCCCCGTTCTATGTTCTTCCGCTCCTGTTTTTGTCATTCGAGAGAGCTGCAAAAATCTAATTCAGTCAAGAGAATCTATAGCTGACAATGATAAAGTGAGCGCTAGCGACCTACTTGAGAAAATTGGGACATCCGTTACACCATTTTTCCATATGTTCTGACAAAACTTGCCACTATACCTTTACTCTTCATAGTCAAAAACCTGAGATTACGCTAAAAGCTCGATGACGGAATTTTTGGTGGATTCTGCCTTTGCATCGATAATAAAAGAATGTTCAGCACGACTTGCGGGCATAGTCATTTCCGTGGATCTAGCAATTTTGCTCCACCATCTGTTCGAGTCGCATTATCAAAAATGGTCTCCGTTAGCGATTGTACCGCTTTTAATAGCCCTGCTTATGATATCAACAATAATCTCTTACAATATCCATAAGAACAACTACAATGCGTGGAACTCTGCTATTAGACCATTGAACTATACCGATATTAATCCTAACGATGCGGCTTGGAACAAAAGTAGGTGACTGCTACAGTTACACTTCTTATTGAAGTTATTTATCAAAAAATTATTTTCCAAAAATGACAACCAAGTTTCGTGATAACTCCAGAAGAATCATTTGAAGTGTGGCGAAGAGTAGCCATCGTAAGAAGTTTCAGGTTCCTCCGCGGTTGGAATTAGAAGTCTTGAATCTCTAAGCATTTCTTTTCACCTATGGAGGATCAATTAAAGGCAGCACCTACGGAAATTTTCGACTAGGAAAACTCGGTGTATTCCAAAGGTACTGAAGGTGCTGAACACTTGCATAAGGTCGAAACTTTCTGATAGCACCAAAAACGCTTATTTTAGATGCTCATGGCTATAATAGGTGTAGCAGCTGTGGTCGAATTACACGAGCCATGCGATGGAGATTGACATCAAAAGATCGATAATGTCGTTTTTTTCACCAGTTGGATATTTGCGCAATCAGTTATTTGTTCTAAACTACAGCTTTTCTGCACCTCATCAAGATAGATAACCACTAGAAAATGTATAGCACTTAGAGAAGAAGCCACTCAGATATCAAAACATCAGGAAATCTTCTAGTGGAGGAGAATTTAGAGAAAATTGGAATTTCAATGAAAAGAAGTTTGAACACCTGCCAGGCAGCTTCACACCTGGTAAAATGCGAATGAGAAAAAATTTCAGCCGACAAAAATAGCGAAAAGTAGAAAAAATCATTGAAAGAACCCACAAATAAAAGAAAACTGAATTTCACCGAGATTTCAGCAGAACAGCTGTTTCTGTTGCAATTCGCGCAACAAACAACTAGCGGAAAACTCGTCCAAATTGACGGCTGGCACAAAGATGTACCAGTTACTGCACTGAACGCAGCGGGTTTTCGTTGCTGTTCTTGTATGGGAACCGTTCCAATTCCGGTAAAGAATCAGGAAGCGTGAAAATCCGAGAAGCGAAATTTTCCGTGGGTGCTGCCTTTAAGCGAAGAAATTCAGGAGAGTCATGGAACTGATAAAAAATGTGAACAAAATTTTGATTTTGAAGGAGTCCATTAGGACAATTTGTAGGGATACTGGCCGGAATTGAAAATACCGGCAGATACATTTTTTTTCTCGTAAAGCTAAGAAAAGAAACAAAACAGAACAGGAGAGAGCCGAAACAACACCTACATATGTTAAATTTTAGTCTCAATTTTTTTTTGCTTTCCAGCACTGATGCGGCAGCTCATCTCGTCAGAGCTTCACACTCGCAGCAATACCAAATTTACATCTTGTGAGAGGACAACAAGAATTAGCGATAATCTGCCATCTGGAAGATATTGCATTGGGGTATGCTGTTGTTCTATCAGGACATTATATGCTAATTTATTCTTCGTTGCTCATCAGCCTCACATTTAGATATGATACAGTCAGGAGTGGAAGCAGACTCTTGACTTGAGCAGGGGAAGGGGAGGGGTGGGGGAGAAAGGGACGGGGAGCTGGAGGAGACGTGGATGAAGAGAGGTGTTCCAAGGTAGAAGACCGGAGCAGCATAAATTTCTCAAGGGAACTTCCTCCAGAAATTTCTATGAATTTTAGTAATTGGAAGCAGATGTTTCGAAAAACCATAGAAAAACTAGTGTACGAAAAATTTATATTCGATAAATTTTTGACTGGTCTATGAGATGATTTTGTGATATATCCCTGAGACATTTTAGCAGCAGGGAAGGGGTCTGCAACCGTCATTGACTGCAAGGGGTCCCCTAACACCACTCGGTCTCAGTTTATAATATGAGCAATTCAGAACTTTTTCGTGTTCATCGCTACTACTACTCTGAAGCAATTTTGCAGAATGGGACAGGCATTTATAAAACAATGGTAATTGGCAATAGTTTCGCTCGAAATCAAGCCGACCTTGTTTACAACGCTTTCAAAAACTATATTAGCGAGTTCACCGTTATCTATTTAGTAGGTGCTTAGCTGGATTCCTTAGGATATTTTGCTTTCATTACTGAGAGCACTACGTAGTGATATTTTTTTAAGCGTGCGAAGTGATGACAAAGACTGATTATCCTTGGTGCGATGAAGAAGTAAACGATTCTTTAAAAGTCTTCCATACCTTAGAACCAGATATCGTATTTGTATTAATAAGGTGAGCACGGTAAAGATGCAAGCTATCCTCCTACAACGGTTTCTTGGCCATTTCCAAGAACTTCACGTATATCACTGCTGTCAGATGGTTTTTCTTTGTTACTCCATGATCGGAGAAGAAGGTTTAATTTTTTTCATGACTAAGGTGATTTAGTGTTAAGGTCATCTACAACAAATTAAAAGTTTTCCAGGTCAATGAGGCCCTCAAAAACATGGTTGAATGCTTCAGAGCCGATCGAGGAGGATCCCATTTTCAGAGACTACATGAATCGTATGAGTGAAATGGAAGGTGTTGCTAGAAAGGTGTTCATCAAAATTTTCGATAGGCCTGTTTTGCTTTAGTTTTTGGTGCTCAGTGATTCACTCTCTAAGATATACCTTCTGCAAGCTCTTCCATCCTGCGTTGACGCATGCACTCAAAAAGCTCTGGATTTCACCTCTGCTGGGAGAGCTCTGAGAGAAATCAAAGTGTGTTCCGCTTTACTGCTTATCTAATTTGGATACAAATAGCGTCAACAGAAACTGCTCAACGTAAAATGGCGTAAAAGTTCTTTCAGGAAGATTTGATTAATCGAGACGACTTCTTTGCTCGGATGCGCATTTCTGAAGTTGGAAGGAGGTATTTATTAAGTGTGCTTCTGTTGAATTGGACCTCACTTGCAGCAATCCTTATACTTCGTTCATTTCAGATGCAGAAAATGTGAGATAATCGACTATGTACCTCTGCTGGTGGACGAAAACGGGCAATATCTCGGCTATGACCCAAAAACCAATTTGATGTACCTCGACGATATCAATCATTTCACTCGTTTTGGAAAGGAGCGCATACAGATATTATTCAATCAACTGGCGAAAAAATTTGGGGAAACAGGGCTTTAGAAAACAAAAACCAGTTATGTAGATGTTGTGCCACAGATCAGTTTTTTTTGAAGTGATCTACTGATCTATATAGGAAATTCATGTTATCTCCGCGTCCTACATGTTACTAGCCACCTAATACCTCCACCACTTCTGTAGTTTCTAACCACTCTTGATTCTGTTGTTTTCCCTCTTCCTAATCCTAGAATTTTGGGTACCACATTGTTATTCTCGTCTGCTCGTTCCTTCGCCCGCGCCCTCGTTCTTGTGCAATTTACCTTGAAAACGATGAACTCTGTTCAGAACGTTTGTGACTTCCATTTATCCCATAACAAAAGTGAACGCCTCCCATGAGAATCTGTTTGGAAATGCTCTGTTTCTTTCTTTCTTCAAAAGAAAATAAAATTGCACAATGTGTTAACGACAAAGTTCATCATGCATTATTAATGCCTTTTCCCTCTATTTTAACACAATAAGTAGAGAATAGCTTATATCATTTTCTATTTTTCCACAAATCGACCATTCCTGCAACCATTTGCTCCTCAATTCCACATCGCTTAAGATTTATAATGCTTGTTTTTCCATAGTTGTACATGCATACCTCCGTTCTTTCCTCAATCCGTGTTCCAAGAGTTGGCTATTAGCCAATAATTCGTACCATTTTCTGAACCCCAACCAGTAACCTTGACAGCATGTGCACCTTTTTTAGCGCCGCCTGTGTGCTGGAATAGTGACCATGTGTAGTATTATATTTGCGTGCAACCGCAATAACGTGAATAACAGTAGCTAAGAAAAGGTTTGGGGTGGCAAAATAAGAGCAATCTACGTAAATCCCTCCATTGTAATGACTAAAGTCCTCATAGACCCGGAACGCGCCAACTACAGGTCCGTTTTTCATGATCTCTCGCTTGATAACTTCTTCGTCCATTTTCGAGAAGTATGCACTCTGCCATAAATAGGAACATCGTTGGAATTTAGAAAGCGAAAATTGAACAGCCAATGGAAGCTTAGTAAACAACTTTTCAGACTGTCTTTTTACTTGGAAACAGAAAAAAAAACGCTGACGGCACCATGTTGCCAAGGCAGCGAGGGTTCTTTATTCCTCTATTAAAAGTAAAAGGATACTTTCATAAGCGCACTATTGTATCAGTACATGGTGCCCAGCCGAAACATCAACACAGAAGCAAGGAAGTCTCTTTTTTCCACTATCTCACATGTTTCGCCGCTCGTCCTTTTGGAACAATTATTTAGCATAGATAACTTAACTATGGACTGTGTCATCCTCTTCCTGTACGTTTTGTTCTTAACCAGATGCTGTTGCTATGGTTGAGTTACCATTATGTGTTCTTCCTCTTCTAGCCTTAGGTTTATTTGGTTCGATTGGTCGTACACGATTTTTGATGGTGCACGAATACGGTGTATCATGTAAATACAGGGTGTTCCAATAGAAGTGACAATTTTGAAAGGTGCCTTTTGATGAATTAGTATTGCAGCTGAGCACGGAAGCGGCAGATCATGTTTGTACATAATCAGTAGCAATAAATATATAAAGCTGGTTGATGTCGCAGAAGTGTCACTGTCGCGAATCGGAGGCTCAATGGGCCCGTTCGACCACCCAGAGCCACAGACCAAAACAATGAGTAAAATGTAAATTCTAACCACTGGTAAAATAACGTGGGAATAAACCACTTGTGATATGGAAGTTAACATAGGATCAAGAGGGTTTTACTAATTCTAAGGCTAACATTAGACACAGTAGATCAGATTAGTAATCAGAATGAAATCATAAAAGTGTCATTAGATCAATTCAATAAGGACTAAAACCGGAACTGTGGTTAGCTGGATGTAATACTTCAATATCAGGACTGGAGTAGTATATGGTGAGACAAAAACGAGCTGCATGCATTAGGTTGCCTTACACATGAATATCATGTAGTAAGACTAGAGAATTGTGAATGCAGTAAAAAAAAAGGGCCAACAAGAGAAATGAATAAGGAAATGAAGAGGTGGCCGCCGTTGCCGAAGGCTCTCGAAGTCGAACTAAGGCCGCGCGGTGGCCGAAACTATTGATAGCCGATAGGGCGGATGTGGTCAAATTCAGATCACAGCCACCCAAGGCACGATCATGGGTACGGTGCGCCGGCCTTCCTGTGGAAAGGAGTGATCGCTTCGCGACAGTCATTGTCATTGCTCTTGTATAGGAGACAATCACCCAGTCATCTATCACACCGGAGAGAGGGCGCTCCAAATTTTCAAGGAGCTGAAAATTATTGGAGTTAGCCAGACCAGGTATACGGGACCATTAAAAATACCGTGAAGCTGGCTGTTCAAAGAAACGTTACGGAGACAGCAAAAGGAAGACTGTTCTTAGTGCAGGCAACATCGAAAGGTTGAGGAAACGACTGCAGAGAAATCCTCGCCAAAGCCCGCGTATTCCGGTATCGGCTTAGCGAGAAACTCCTCTAAAAATTTTAAATTTTCTTTGGTACGATCAAGCTTAATCACTTCGCTGAAACGCAAGAACGACTCACTAACTACTGGGGAATTTAAGGCTAAGGCCGTTTTAACTGCTAAAGCAACGAAGATTAGCATCCGAAAACACAAAAAGCGCTTGAAGTGTTTTTTAGTATCTGATACGCGTATATCTCGTATATCTCCACTCTCGAAACGTGTCGGTAGATGTTGTGATATTTTTTCAATGCTTATTCGCTAATTCTGCGTTGTCACCACCTTCAAATGAGAAATGAAAGTTTCTATGAGTGCTGCCTTTAGGAGAAGTGTACAAAAACACGTAATTCTATGTAAAACGTCAAATAGACATAATTCGTGTATACAGGAGACGTCAAACCTGGTTGCAACCTTCGTATCAGTTACAGCGCAACATCACTCGTCAACCGACGCTAGTAAGTGTTTACCCAAACGTCGGTCCTGTGATGGCTAATGCTTATCAACGTGGCTTAACGAATAATGTGATGCTGTTAACGATGCGCGGGGGGCAATCAGGCCAGATGTTTCCTGTAAGTCACAGAACAAGAATCCACAATTTCTTGACCAGCAGGAAAAATGAGAGGGAAAGTTCGAGTAGGCCTTCTCCCAAATCAACGTGGTAGAAAATAGTTGAAAATTCACATATTCATAGAAGTTCCTGTTCATCACCGTGGTTTCGAAGCTTCCTACTGAAGGGGTTTGAAGCGGATGCTTTGAATGTCCCGTTAGAATTTGAAGCCAGCATTCGGAACGCTTAGTTCCAGCTTAGCATCGACAAATCTATCATTCATTGTTGTTTTACTCTCGCATGAACACACCCCTGAAGGATTTGTTATTAAGTAGATAGTCGAGGAAAATTTTCTCACCCTAGAGAGATAACAAGTTTTTTTTTCTCAAATGCAATAAATCCAGTTCTGACATGCAGTGACAGATGTCATTTGAAGGAATTGATGAAGATTTTGTAATCGCCTAACGTAAATACCCTTGTCCCGTGAATTGTAAGTGCGTGAGAAGCACTCAATGGTAAGGAAGTTTTTAGTTAAACATCATAGCTTCTGAAGCCAATCACGGCCACATAATTAGCACACTCACAGTTTTGCACCCCATGTTTCCTTGGGTATGTCGCAGTCCTAGAATGGGTAGAAAGAACAAAGTATCGATGTACGTTGGGATGTCGTTTCAGAAACTTAAAAACTATACCGCGCATAGAAAAAAACCGGAGCTCTTATGGTGAAGGTCGCAGTAACAGTACTCAGAGCTCCAACAACAGGTTGCCGGCCCACCTTTTCCCCAAAACAACTTGCAAACAACTATTTAACTAGCAGATCGTTGTCGACAAGTTTATCGTGGCATCCGGAAAGAAAGTTGTTGGCAACCTCTTCTCCAAGTTTCCGGCAAGGAAAAGCTAAGACAAGTTGCTGTACAAGAGTTGTAGTTGTACAAGAGTAGCGGTAATAAAGTATTTTCTGAATTTCTGACGCAGGAATGAATGCTTCCTTGTATACGCTTCCTTGTGGATTTCAAGCTACTAATTTCTGCCCAATCTTTGAAGTTTGTGATGAATAGCGTGCAAGTAGCTGTAGATGGACTTTGCAAAGCGTCACCAGCAAATGTGACAATGGGTAACATTTTCGTAAAGTCGTGTAATGGTGCTTGTTTCACGTACGTATGCTTTTCAATGACATATTGAAATGTCTCGGAGATAATGGTATTAACTTTTCGTTCAATGTAACCTGGAAGTGATGCTCGTTCTTTTGCATTAGACACGTAGGCTGGCGTTCATATTAAAGCATCATTAACAGAATCTTTGGTCATAGTGTCCTCTTTGTTGCTCGGGAAAGTTGAGCATTGATGGAGTGGTTAAAATCGTTAAAAACTCTAGAAAGTACATTTTTTGTATGCTTCAGTTTTATACAGTAAACAAGGAATTGGTCGAATTGCCATGGGGAATTGGTCAAAAAATCGATAACGTCGCCTTTATTGCCTTTATTTACTTCTTCGACTTCCTCAGTATTTGCACCTTTATTAGGTCGACTCATCTGCTTTGTCCATTTTAACATTTAACACTTATGGGCACGGGGTTACGCACGTGTGAGAAGAAGCGAAACGAATAAAACAGTAATACCATTGGATTAAGCAACAACTGTGCATCGACATTACCTGGATGAGTGTTAGAAAGAACTAACAATTACAGAAAATTGTCACTAAAAAAAGAAAAAAAACAAGTTGTCGACAAGCTTTCGGGCGAACAACTTGCCGACAAGGAACTGTGAAAACGAGTTGTCGACAAGCTTCTGTGCGAACAAGTTTCCGATGCGATCAGAAAGCAAATGCTTGCCAAGAAGTTGTTTTTGGGGTTTTGAATAAGATTGGTAAGGTGATTCTGAGAAAGGTGGTTAGTGAGTCACTTACAAGCTACCCTTGTCAAGATCACGCTCATCTTTTAAGCAATAGTTCGCACCAGTTGGCTTCATGTGATTTTTTGGCACGTTACGTTTTCAACTTTCCGACAGTAGCTACGGTGCTCGGCGTGATAGCGCTATTGTGCACCCGTAAATCCGTTGATTCACATATGCCTGTGTGAAGTTGTAGTGCAGAGTTCAATGGAATTCTTTAGACTTCATTTCAACAGTTAAACAAAACAAGACTGCTTCGTAGGTGAGCATTTTAGAACTTAGTCAACCTTCATTTGTCCCGCCACAATTCGTTCTTCAATGCCACAGTGGTTACTTCCGCGGAGGATACGGAAATAGCCTAAAATGAAACATTTCTTTCAGAAATCGTGCTGATAATTCCAGAAACTGTCCACTTCACCATGTGCGTACCTTTCTCTCCCCAGTCAGAGTTCCAGGAGTTTGCAACCAGCCAGTAATCCAAGTTCTTCACTGTGTCTCTGCCCCAGCCAATGATTTTGACCGCATGTGCTCCTATTGGTAGACCACCAGCAGTCTAAAATAATGATAGAGTTTTTATGCAGTGTTTATTGGCACAGATTTTGAAAGATTGACTTTATTCGGCTATCCCTTCCACTATAATATCAGAAGAAGGTTTCTCCCAAACTTCCTCTTAAGAAAATCAAGAAAATCCCACCGCAACGCTGAAGAGATGACGATGCGAGGTGAAACTAACGCAACA